>RJWT010009545.1:0-25054 GCA_004365215.1 Cuniculus paca | reverse complement strand
TTTTAGGACCAAACCCTGCCTATATTTTTGTTTCTTATTTTATTTAATTCATTGTTTTCATCAGAAGTTGTTAGGATGGTTTGGCTGCAAGTCTCTTCCCCATGCCCAAGCAATCACTTTCCTTTCAAGCACAAGTTCATCAGCTGTTTAGTTTCGCTCTCCGTCCTGCCTTTATTGCACCACATCTTACATGATTTTCTTAATATATTTGACCATGGACCATTCACTCTTTCATTGTTTCCAGGGTCCATTTGTACTTGTCCCCTATCTTGTCTTTTAATTACTTTGGTATTTGGGAAGTAGCATAATTTTTTCACATGTCCTGATTTTCATCCTGAGCCAGAAAGGCCCTCTGTTGTCCTTTTACTCTGTAGCTACTGTCTTGGCTCAGTTCAAGTTTGCCTCTTTCCTAATTGTCTTAATGACCTTCTCCCACATCTGCATCTATCTATGGGTCCTCTCTTTCCTTTCCCCTCTCCCTCTGCATGTATAAAATGTAAAGGTACTTAAGACTTCAGACGTAGTCTATTAGGAAAAATTTTGTGCAACACTGTCAAAAGCATACTCATGGTAAAGATCCTAATTAACATTTATGTAGAAATCTCTTGCATGTCTCATTCTGTGCCAAGAGAAATCAATCAGTGGTTAGATTAGGAAATTAAAAGGATCAGTCTAAAATCAAACTGTCTTTTCTAGCTACAATAAATCCTGTCTCCCAGTGAGTTGTATGTCACTAAAATTAAATTTTAGTAGCTATAAGCAAGAAGTATTTCATTCATATGTATAAATGAAAAATGAGCCATTTATTATTGATAAAATATATTTTCCTCAATCATTCACTGACAGTGCTAATAAATTACATTTTCCTGAAATTTAAATAAAATTCACTTTCTAGCAATTACTTTAGAGTAGAATAGTGAATTTGCTGCACTGAATTCAGTGGAAAAATTACTTGAGATCTATAACATGAAGTCATTGGGGAAGAAATTTTACACACTGGACTCCTCAGACATCATAATCAGAAAGGTAATTTTGCACAGGGATCAAGTCAAAAGTCTCAAAAAGTCCTCCATTTGACTGGCTAGATAAGAAAGTGTTATAGTTCCAAATATCTAAGCTTCTTATTCCCTAAAGGAGTGGAAAATTTAGATTGCTCTAGGATTTAAAACTCTCTAGTATCAATGAAAACATGCTTGCAATAGTCTTGTAAGAAATGTGTTTGAGGCTGGGGATCTAGCTCAGTGGCCTAGGTGACTGCCTGGCAAGTGTAAGGTCATGAGTTCAACTCCTGGTGCCACAAAAAAAAAAAAAAAAAAAAAAAAGGTTTGACCAGAAATGTTATTTCAAAACACAGTGACATTTCACTTATAAACTTTACAAAGGGGAAGGACGATTTAAAGCACTTGTTTTCTTTTTTTTGTATTTTTCTTTCCCTATTACTACATTCAGTAAAATGTACAATCTCATCTCCTACTGAATTTCCATGTTTCATTTTATTGGCACTTCTATGTCAGCTAAAAATAGATGAGGGCATTTTACCAGAAAAGAATTTTCTTCCATATACTATATACAGCCATATTACAACACTTGCTCAAAGACAGACCACACATACAGTGATGCTCCTGTAAGATTTGCATGGAACTGAAAAATTCCTATCATCTACAGATGTCATGGCCTTCATATTACCACAGTGTAACACATCCCTTGCATGTTCATGGTGCTGCTGGTATAAACTACACTACTGTGCTACCAGTTTTATAAACTTATAACATGTACAATTATACAAATTATGTAATGCTAGATACTGATATTAAATGACTGCTTTATATATTTATTATATCATACTTCATTTTTAGTGTGTACTCCTTCTACTTATTAAAATAAAAGTTTGCTGTAAAACAGCAGGCCATGGTATTCCAGTGGCAGCCTCACAGATCTCATGTTTAGATGTCTTGGTTGCATCAAGAGCCTCTGCTGAGTGACTGACCTGTACCGTATGGGTTTCTACAAATATATGAATATTTGCACAATGAAATCAACTAATGATGGACTTCTCATAATGTATTATTGTCATTAAGTGGTGCATGAATGAATGCTTTTAACTATATCTATTCCAATATATTTCATTGCATGCATATTTTAATCAGTTCTAGCCATAAATGTTTTTTAATTGGATTGAATGGGATTTTGCGTCAGCCAGTCACAAAATTTCAGTCACAACTGAACTCCTTTCAGAAGGATAGGGTGGGCTTAGTGTCTGAATTTCATTTGCTGCATCTTTTTAGAGACTAACTTGACAGATATTTGGGATTTATAAAATCCTACAGGGTCTTCTGTGACATTGAAAAGCCCACAGAATGTAGGTGGGGAGTAAATAACTGAAATCTCTGCTCTTTAAACCTTGTTTAGGATTAAAGGGAATTACAGGTTGACTGTTCACTGGAGAGAAACAAATGCTCCATTACACTGAAGGGATTAGGGCCTGGAGGACCATTTATACCTTTGGAATGAGGTTTGTTGTTTGCGTGCTATTTACGTCAGAATGCAGGGCTCAGAGACACGGACTGTCTTAAAAAATAAAACTCTGTCTATAAGCTGGAACCACAAAAATGAATACTACCTATGGTCATGTACAGTCATATAAATTGTGCTTCATAACCCTGGAGTAATAATTAAAATTAAAGTTTTGATCACAAAAAAGACTTGAAAATGTTGTTTTCACAATGAATGACTCTGTGAAAAATCTTATTATTCAATGAGAGTTTTCATCCTGAATTTCACTTTCTATTCTGCAGCAGATCCAGGTGAAAATACAGAGAGAAAATGTTCAGTTTTCCTGATGATCTGGGTGAGCAGCTCATGATTTTCCAGAAAGACCAGCGCTGACCTGGAGTTTGGAACTCTTTAGGTTCAAGCAGGGCCACAGTGTTTGATGTGTGTACTACAGCTGTGTCTTGTTGATTGTCAATCATTGTCTCCATCCATGAACTGTTATCACATGTGTTCAGGAATGGGAAAAAGGAAACCAGAATCATTTTTATGTTTTCAGATTTTATAGGATATATGCATGTATGTGTGTATGTTCATAAATTGAATTAAGAGGGAAAAAGTTTATAATCTGTTTGCTATGTTTCACATTCTAAATCATCTCTTTTTTCTTTAAGCCATCTTTAGTGTGACTTTATAATTGCCTGCTAAAGAAATCATTAAAGGGATAAAGTAAAAGCAATAAAAATTGACGAGGTAGATAGACTTCTCAAATAAAATTATTTAGCTAATCAAAAAATGCATTTTTAGCATATATGTGAAGGCATTATTAAGACATTCTGAAGATGATAAGGAGAAATCACACATGAATTCTGTGTATGATGTTTATTCATGTAGGGCACATTATGCATATAAACAAGTACTGTCTGTGTAAACATAGATAATAATGCATACAAACAAACAGTCATCATGTAAAACATGAAATGTAAATAATATCTCCTAGGATTTCAGGACATATTTTATGTATGGGGCATAGGAAGAAATCATAGAGGAACACTTAATCCAGGCCATGAGGGATGGATGACCCTTGACTTCACCAAGACAGAGCCTAAGAGGCAGTATTTGCTAGACTTTTGCCCAGAACTCTAACCCAAGCCACGTTCATGAAACTAAAATGGATGGAAAGAGCTTTTTGCTCTTTCTTAGCTTTTCTTTTTCTATGCTAACTAAATGATTGACCTGATAATTTGACAAACTAATTTAAGTTAATGTATTGCTGGCTAATAAGAGTGAAATTCTACTTTTGCCAGTTATTTACATCCTGGAATACTTGAGATCTTATTAATATAAAAATAACCATTTATGTTATAAATGACTATTCAAATATAATCCAGGAAAAACAAGTGGAAAAGTATCTGTTTTATCCATTTTGCTTTCTTATCCATTTTTTCTTTTTTACATGTAACTTAGGGCAGGCTGTCCTGGCCAGCCTTCATTTACCAGCTTTGCTTCTAATGGCAAAGTAAAATCTAGACTGGGAACACATGTACATGCTTAAGCTATGAACTGATTTCAATGGCCTATGAGTTGTCATCACTTAAATTGGGTGAAACAACAAGGGAGATGATTTAAACACATTCTCTACACTTCTAAAACCATGGACCAGTACCAAGAATTGATATTGTTAGTACATTATTATTAATGGCTAAAATTGAGGGATGCAATAGAAAAGGGGACAAAGGAGCAAAGGTGACATACAGAACAGAGACGATTCTCCTGTGCTTCCATGAGGAAAGAGCCAGAGAATGTGGTATAAACAGCCACAGAATCTTGAAAGTCCTGTTCTTTTCTCAGAAGGAGCTCAGATGCAGGTGGCAGAGAAGTGCCCTGTCACATGCTCTATTGGACTTCCGCCTGCCCCAGAGTTAGTCAGGGCTGAGTGAAGAGAACGCAGTTCCAAGTACTAGAGAGAGGGGTGTGATACGGTGTCAGGTACACATGAAAATTAAATCATTAGTTAAGTGGAATGAAAATTCTATTAAAAGATAAACTGATGCTTTTCCTCATGGGTGTATCCAGATTGCCTTGGCAACCATAGGGAGAATATTCATTCCTTTGATAAAGCCCGTGTATATCTTTATATTTGTGGTATTTTCTAGTGGGAAAGGGGTGTCTGTTTAGGTCCCAGCACACAGCTTGCCATTTTTTCCCCCTCAACACAGAGAGAATTCTAACTTTATACTCTGCCTGGCAGATACTGTTGGCTTTATGTTCAACACTCACACCACTTTGTTCTTACTAATGGAAGTCTCAGCCTATTTGGACAGCAGAGTGCCTGGGCCAGAATCAATGGTGGTTGTTCTAGGGTTTAGCCAATTATGGTTCTTGTTTCCTTTTGGTCAGAGTGGTGTGTGGGGGGATGCTGTATAAGGTGGATATGGCCAATGACATGGGAAGGAACACGTGCTGGGGTCATTAAGAAAGTTTTTTACTTATGATAAATTGGGTTGAGAAAAAATTCCTTTTGTTCCCATCTCCTTTCCTATTTGAGGATGTGATTCTCAGAAGTATAAGAGCCATATTTTTCCTAATTTTGGGAAGAAGCATTGTCGGAACAGTGAGAATGAAAGCGCAAAAAGATAAAGTGTCACTGATAACATTATCTAGACCTATTGTTTAGTAAACAGTACATATGTTCATGTCCAGTATCAGACATTCTGTTACTTGCAAGTCAGTACATCTAATAGATACTTATATCGAGCTCTCTACTGAGGAGCTGGAGAAAGCTATAAATTGACAAGGGGATTTATAAGCATAGCTGCTCCATGGTAACAAAGTTGCAGTGGCATTTGTTTTTGGAGAAAGATTATTGCCTTTTGCTATCTTTTGAGTGCCAGGTACAAATTTTGGTTCTGTTTTTTAGAGTGACTGGCTTTTATCTCATAATGGAGTGGCACAGAATTGCTTCACTCTACCTCTCTGACTTCTTTTCCAACATCACAAGCATTGATGGTCCTCTCTCAGTTATATAAGGATCTTCTCCAAGATCCCATATTGATTTTCATCTCTTCATAACATTTCTCTTAGTAATGTCATGTGTTCCTCAAACTTTAACCTACTCACCTTTAAAAGCATTTAACTTTGATCCAACCTTCCTGGACACTCCACATTTCAACTTCAATTAATTGCTCATGGTAATTTCTACTGAGATTTCTATCAATAGCACAAATGCAAATGCATGTTCAACCAAAGTAATCACCTTCCCTGCAACAGCTGACATTTCTATTTCTGATAATACCACATCATACTTTGGCTTTAGAGTTTTTGGTTCATTTCATTCTTTCTCCCATTTTTCTATGTATACAATGCCTTTTTGTCAATTATTCCTCTAAATTTCCTCATTCACTTTCCTCCTCTCCATCTTCCCTTCCTTTATCTTAGCTCAGCACTAAATTCTACCTAACCCCTATAATAGAGACAAATCAAAAACTTCTTAAGAAATTTCCTATTCCTAGTACACCTAACCCTCAGGTTTCATCATGTGCCTCCATACTCAGAAGTGTTCCATAGCTGCCTCACTTTCTTTTTTTAATTTTTTTTTTATTTTAAAGAGGACAAAACCAAAGAAAATAAAACAGAATAAAACCAACCAGAACAAACCAGAGTAAGTGATACAGGACTTCACAACACTACAAGATCAACAATAGTTACCATAATGCCTTTTGGTGTCTTCAAAATAGCTGCAGATACTTTCGGACATGGTAAAAATCAAACAGAACAGAATAGAATAGAAACAGTAAAAACAAAACAATGGATACAATAATGGACTACAAAACAAGACAATAGTAAATTCAAAATGGCTACTATCTTACTCTCTTTGAAATAGTCACTCATGCCACCAGGTATAACATAATTGAACAAAGCAAAAGAGAATAAAACCCAACCCAACAAAACAATAAACAATGTAAGACTTCAGAGCGAGACTATAGGGAATCAACAATAGCTACCACCCTCAGAAGGAGACAACCCCTCCAGATGCCACATTGTGTACAACTATCTTCTGAATAGATGATAAGACCACTGGCCCTAGACCTGCAAAGTCAGTGAAACACCAAAGCACCACAGGCATCCAATTGCATTTCACCTTAATAGCTATCATCACAGCTTGTGTTTCTCTGGATCAGCAGTCACTTGGGGGAGGAGGAGATTGGCACTTTTTTTTGCCAGCCCACGAGCCAAAAGGAGCTGGAATCTAACTGTCCCCCTGCCAGCAGTGGCCCACAGGGAAAGGCTTGGCTCTGGATATCCCTGTCCAGCAGTGGCCTGCGCATAGTGCTGGTTCCAGCAGGGCAGAGCTAGTTTTCCCTCCATACAGTCCGCACTGACACTGACTCATGGGGAAAGGCTTGGCTCTGGATGTCCTTTTTTTTTTTATTTTACAGAGAATAAAACAAAACAAAAATAAAACAGAATAAAGGCAATCAAAACAAAACAATGAAAGCATTACAAGACTTCAAATAAAGATAGTTGAAAATCAACAATGGCTACCATAATGCCTCTTGTTATCTTCACAATACCTGCCCATACCACCAGATATAATAAAATCAAACAAAACAGAACAGAATAAAACCAATCAAAACAAAATTCTGAAAGTGATACAGGACTTTAAACAAGATAATAGGAAATCAGCAATGGCTACCATAATATATCTTATAATCTTCAATATAGTTGGCCATATTAATACACATACTAAAATCAAACAAAACAAAACAAAACAAAACAAAACAGAATAAAGCCAAAGCAAACCAAACAAAACAATGAAAACAATATAGGACTTCAACAGGAAATTAATGATGGCTACCACCTTCCCTTTTTAGAAGTTTCCTCCTCTTTTGCTTTCACAATACCTATTGTACATTTTGGATCCCACTAACTCCTTCAGGTTTTTATACTAGAGCAACAACACAATGTTCACCCATGTGAGTCTGAATCATTTCACCCAAAAGCATGATCACAAGTTGCATCCATTTACCTTCAAGAACCCCAAGATTATCCTTTATAGCTGAGTAGCTTTCCACTGTATAAAAATGCTGTATCTTTAGTATCCATTCTGTGGTTGATGGGCAAGTTGCCCATTTTTGGGGGGAGTTTCCCATCCCATGAGCATTGTCTTCTCTCCTCTGACCTTCAGTTCATGAGTTTCTTTTTGAGTCAGATGTGTTTCTTGTATACAGAGTATTGATGGATCGGGTCTCCTGATCCACTCTGCCTGTGTTTCTTTTTATCAGTGAACTGAGGGAATATACATTAATGGTTATGACTGACATGCACTGGCTCATCTCTGCCATGCTATCCTCCTGCTGTTGCCCCCACCCCTCACTTTCTCCATCCATTTAATTGCCTGCCCTTCTCAGTGATCTCCCTCTGCTGCTGTTCCTGGAACTGTGGTTATCTTAATCTTGCCATAGAATATCTTTCAGCAATTTTTGTAGGGTTAGTTTGGTGGTCATGAATTCCTTCAGTTGTTCTTTGTCATGAAAGTATCTTATTTCTCCATTGTTTTTGAAAGACAGTTTTTCAGAGTACATCAATCTAGGTTGGAAGCTGTTTTCTTTCAAGACTTGAAACATTTCACTCCAAGATCTTCTTGACTTGATGACTTGAGTTGAGAAGTCTGCCATGATTCTGATGGATGTTCCTTTTTAGGTGACCTGTTTCTTTTCTCTAACAACTTTTAATATTCTGTTCTTGTGCTTCATTTCTAGGATCTTGATTATTATATGTCTGGGTATAGATTTATTTTGGTAATGGCTAGTTGAAGTTCTATATGCCTCACTTATCTTTATGTCAGCTCCTTTTCCCATGCTTGGGAAATTTTCTGCTATTACTTCTGTAAATAATCTTTTTATTTCATTTGTGTTGACCCCTGCTTCTTGGCTGATACCTATCATTCTTAAATTATTTTTCTTTGCATCATCTTGCAGCTATTGAATTGTTATTTCCTCATTTCTTGTTATTTTTAAGAGACCTTTCCTTTCATGACTGCTAGGTGCAATCTTGTCTTCAAGGACTGAAAGTCTATCTTCAGTTTCTTTATGGAAAAAGTGGTTTTTCCAGCTTTCAATAAGTTTTATTTTCCTGGATATCTCTGAATCTGTTTCATGCATTGTAATTCTTTCTTACATTGTTTATTTAAGGTTTCCATCATTTTCCTATGTTCCTTTTTTTTATCTGTCTTCTTTAGATATGCTAAGCAATTATTTCACTATGTTTGTCATTTCTTTTTTTTTTTTCTTTTTGTGGCACCAGGGATTGAACTCATGACCTTGTGCTTGCCAGGCAGGTGCTTAGGCCACTGAGCTAAATCCCCATCCCTGTCATTTCTTCTTTTACCTGACATATTATTTCTTATCTAATTACTTTTACAGCCACATGAAGCTGCTTCTTTACTTCAGTTGCCATCCTTTCACAAATTTAAGGTGTATGACTTCCAGTTTCTTCCATGTCTATGTTTACTAGACTTGTTCTATGTGGGCTGGAGGTCTGAGATTGCCTTGTGCTCCTTCATGTTGACATTTTCCTGGGTATCTCCAGACAAGTCGGTTGTGGGATCCCAGGCATTTCCTGCAATAGCTGCCTATCTGTGGTGTAGGGGAATGGGCCAGACACCTGGGTTTCTCCTAACCTAGGTTCCCAGAAAGGCAGTGGGGTACAGGACAGGTTTCTCCAGACATGCATAGCTACACTGAGACTCCTCAAATGGTGGTAAATTTGTGGGGGCTTGGGTGGCTGCTTCTCCAACACCATGCTGGTTAGCAGTCCTAATGGTGGCTGGCAGGCTCACAGGGGCATGGCTGGATGGTTTTCCTGGTCCATGCTAGCTACTGGCTCCAATGGCAGCTGGTGGGCTCTTGGTATTGAAACCTAAATACTGAACTCCTGTCTCTCTGGGAGACTGGAAGCTCTGAGGGTCTGTCCCAATCTGGTTCATGATTAGGAGCCTCATTCTGGATAACAATGTGCCCAGTGTTTCAGGTCCTTATTTCAGGGAATCCCCACCAGCTAGGAGGAGGTATCACCTAAAGTCACCCTGCAGGAATCTGGTGGAGTCAGGATGTTGCACTCTCCTTATAGGCTCTGCAGAGCAGGAGACCCCACTGAGTGTCCAGACAGGGTTCTTCCCCCACCTCAAGGTGATCTCTAGATTTCCTTCATGTAAGAGTGACAAATGTCAACAAGTCCCATGCCTCCTGGAATATGGGAGCAGAATGGAAGGAGCAGTGCTGCCTCAGTGAAGAGGCTATGACTGAAGCCTACACCAGTAAGTCCTTCAGCACCCATCTAGACCTACTGTGCAACACCAGGAACTCAAACTGCATGGCCTCCCAGAAATGGTGCATGAGCTCCAAATGACACACAAGCTCCCTGCTTCCCTTTATCAATGAAGGACTAACTCTTCATTGTTCTACTGTATGTCATAACATAGCTAACTTATTGCTTTAGCTTTATCTCTTGGTACTCATCTATTTTCTGTGCTTTTAGTTAAGCATGACTAATGCTACTATTATTACTACCACTAATCACTATTACTACCATTACTTATCTCTGATGTTACCATGACTGTTGCAACATTAGTGTGTATCTAAATGGTAGAAATTTAATGGATATTGAGTATGTGCCAAATACCATGCTTACTCTGCTTCTATGGACTGGCATTCAGCAAATAATCATTGACCACCTGCAAAGTGCTTCATACTACAGATGTCAAAGGGACAATGAATTACACATAGATTTTTCCCCCACACTCATAGAACTTAGAAGTTCTCACTCCTTATCTACTTTAATCTTTGCCACAGTCTTCTGGAGATAGGTATTATTGTCCTTGGCATTATTATGCAGTTGAGGAAACCAAGGCTACAGAATTTAAATAACTTATACAAAGTCTTGGGAATAAGAGATACAGCTTACACATGTTTCTAGTTTCAGACCCTGGTGCCATCTATTCTGCCTTTCTCAACCTTGTTTCTTCACCCTTATTCTCATGTCTACTCCTTGACCATAGTTCTCTGAGAGTAAGGTCTGTAAGGTCTTTTCTGTGGTACATTAAGTCCTTATAGCTCAATACATATTTTGTGATTAACTAAAATAGAAGTAAAAGCCATAGTGGCATCCCTCCCTAAAGGTGTAGACTTCAAGACTTTCTTTGTTACAACCAAGGATCTTTTTCAGAGTGATCAATACTTCCTCTCTCTAAAGTAGAAGACAATATGTCTTACCCACAGCTTACATTTGGAGATTTCATTGGTTCATCTGTTCTTATCCCTAAAAAGCAAGATTAATATCTATTTTAAATTCAATTGATAAGATAGTGTCACTAAATATCATGTTCGTTCTTCTTTTAAATGTGCACTGCTGCACTTTTAATGTTCTATCATGTTCTGCTACAATGCATTAAGTGCAAGATTGGTGATCTTTGTTTGGAATCAGACACCTGTTATCAATTTGTAGCATGACTTATATATCCTGCTTCAAAATGTCCAGGGGGCCAATGGAGATGAATGAGCCATAGTTACTGTCTCTGCTGCTTTATACAGCTTCTCTTTACATAGAAAACCATGAAGAAATTTTCTGCTAAATATGGCCTAACACAATCATCACGGAAAGAATCATCTTAACACATTTCTGCTTCCTTTATTGCCCCTCCTCATTGGACTTTAGTGACACTTTTTTTCCTTTTAGTTTTGACACCACAGAACTCCATGTCTTCAAGAGATGCTTAATACAAAGATGTGTTCTAACAGTATCAAATGACTTGCAAAAATTAATGCTAATTGCATATCATTCTAAGAATATAAATATTTAGGGTGGAACGTTAATCAACCATTAAGAAAATTTTCTTGATTATTTTTCTCTAGAAACAATCTACTGTGTTGGGGATTCCAAATCAACAAGGTAGATTTCCTATCTTCAGAGTTCCTGAAGTCTGAAGTCTGGAGAAAAGCCAGAGTAGCAGTCAGGTGAACAAATGCTGTGATAGCCCTGTAGGTAGGAAGCACCCAAAATTATAGAAGCATCTAATAGGAACATTGTATGCAATTTGAGACTTTGAAAGAACTTTCCAGAAGGACTGGCAGCCAGGCTACAGGAGTAGGAACAGCATACGTAGTAAACCAGAGATAAAAGAACATGGCACTGGAGGAAAAATAAGGATCAGAGATAAACAATAGGATCAATATGTGACGAAGTTGTATAGAGATTAAGAAAAAAAGTTTAAAATACATTTAGAATCCAGAACTTTTGACTACTGAGCTGCCAAATTCAGATGCCTTTTATTCAACACTTATAATATAATCTTCATAGTGGAAATTAAATTTGATACCCTAGTCTTTGACATTCTTCTTATGTAAAAGTGCCATGTATGTCCCATCTCTAAATTTGACTGCTTTGACAAGTAAAATACAGCAGAAACTGATGCTGCGAAAACTGAAGACTTGATCCCCAACAGACTTGCAGTTTCTACTTCCTGTGTCTTGGAAATTTGCTTTTGAAATCAATGGCTTCTGTTGTAAGTAAGAGGGTTAGCCAATTGTTCATGAAGAGACCCATAATAAAACTAACTGAGGCCACTGGCCAACTATTCCAGCTGAACTTCCACCTGACAGCTAGAACCTACTTGCTGGCCACACGAGAGAGGTATTTTGGAACTGGATCCTCTAAGCCAGTGGTGGTGAACCTATAGCACATGTGCCACATCTGACTGTTCGTGATCATTGAAATTTCTACAAGATTTAGTATCACTGCTCTAAGTCCAGCCAAAATAACCCATATAATAACTACTGCAGTGGATAAAAGATACACCTCCCAAGTCCTGCAAAAAAAAAAATCTAGATTAATGTTTTAAGTCACTGCATTTGGGGATGATTTGTCATGCAGCAGTAGATAAGTGGAGCTAGCATCTACTTAAAGTAACCATGCATGCTTCTTGAGTAACTATGCAAAGAATGCATTGCTGAACCAATTGGCACATGAGTGCAGGTTCTATATAGCCTTGACCTTCTTCTACCCTCATAGGTCATGCACCAAATGAAAGCAGTGATAAAATAAAATGGGACTGAGGGGTGGATGACAGAAAATAACCTTGCCAGATGCTGTCTTTCAGCTTCTCCATTGTGATTAGCCAGACAATAATCCCAGTTGAAAATGAACACATGTTCTCAATTAAAACCTATTGATAATAATTGGGAAACACAGTACTTGCCAAGCCTGATTGCTACTAATTGCTACTGAGAGTATAAGAGATCTCAGTGAGAATCTGAGAGATATTCAAGAATTGAAAGAATTTAAAAACCATTTTTTGCGTATTTGGTCTTTCAAATCCCTGCTACCCACCTCACAAATCTTTTGGGATGAATGAGATAGTGCTTACAAGGTCTTTGGAATCCAGGTAAACAAAAATAACAGGCCAATAGAAAATTCTGCTAGTATCAGTTATTTTTAAGAAAAGGAAAACCAATATGAAAATTTAATAAATAAATAAATACATATTGCTAACAATTTGTTTGTTTCTGCAACAGACATCATCCCAGTTCCCCAGACCTGAAACCTAAGTATCCTTATAAAAACTGTTGCAAATCTGTAGGTTCTGCCTCTTTTGTCTCTGTACTCTCCTTTCCCACTGCTATTTACCTCCTTTAGTATCTCAACATCTAACCTCTTGAATGCACCCTAGTTATTCTTCCCAATATATTTCTCTCCTCCACTGGCTTACTTTGGCAGATTCCACATTATTTTTGTTTATAATACTCCCCTGCTTGAACATCTACCTTGTTCATTTGGAATTAAGTCTACCTCAGAACTGAATATCACAGCTTCTAGGCCCATTCAGAAGCATGAGTCCTAAGGCAAAGTCAAACGCAAGGTGAAAGCTACTAAAGAGGCACGTAAAGATCCTGAGGTTTGCAGAGAATGCTGGGGACTCAGTGCTGCCCTGGTTGACTGATGATTCTGCAGCAATTATCTGGAAAGAAAAACATAGCTGACTTTTCCATAGAGAAAAAATGAGGAAGGTAACACTTGTCTGGGAATTTGCAGGTGGCAAGGTCACAAACTCTTCAGGGTCTTTGCAACTGAAAGAGCAACCATAATAGGTATACAACTAAAAATGGATTCCAATCTTACTGCTGGTTTTAGTTCAAGTAGGTGCAATTTGAAAAGAGGGAAAGGAAGAAAAGAATTCATACTGTTGTGGAAGAGGATGCTGTATATTTAATGTTCTTGCTGTTTGGTGCTGTGAAGGGCAGTGAGGGGAATGAATATTAAATCATCATTTCAACTCTGGATCAATTTACTCCAACTACTACCTGAAAGCAATAATGTTTATGACTTGCATAGTCAAGAACTTGCACCCCAATCTACCCTCTCCTAAGATAGCCCAGATGTTAAGGAATGGAAAACTGAGTCTAGGTTGAACGTATTGGTCTCTCCTACCTCAAAGGCAATCCATGAGGGAAAAGACTATATCTTGTGCATCTTCATGTACCTAAACTTTTAGTAGCTTGTTTGGCATATAGTAAATTGACAAACGAATGTTTTTGGAATGAATTTATGGCTGAATGTGTGATCAACACATCTTTCTTTTATGAAACCTGGATCTCAACTCTGTTAGTTACTACTGCTATTGTTTAAATATTCCCTCATTAGTCTAAATGCTCATAATTTTATCCCCATTGCAGGGGAATTGGTAAGTGAGACCTTTAAGAGTAGTCAGGCCAGGAAGGCATATGAATGAATAAATAATGCTATCGTGGGTGTGGCTTTGTAACTGCAGGAGTAGCTTCCTTATAAGAGGATGAGTCTGTATCCCTTCTTGCTCTCTCACTCTCTTTGTCCTTCCAACATAGTCTGGTACAGTAAGAAGGTTCTAGTCAGATGCCAGCTCCTGGATCTTTGTTCTCAGCCTCCAGAACTATGAGTAAATAAATTTCTATTTTTTATAAACTACCATCTCAGGTATTCTATTAAATCAGCACAAAATGTAATAAGATATCTACATGGTAGCTTTAAAATGAACTTATGCAAAAGTCAGCACTACAATTCCCTCTCTGGTTTCAGACTGAGTGTAGATCCTCTAGTGAAGTTAATCAAAATTGAATCTTAAGTGATATTTGTCCTTCCAGAACTCCTACCCCTCACCTTTGCATTAATCACTCAGCAAGCCTAGCTGTGAGCCTCATTTTTTCCATTCCTTTCCCTGCAATAAGTACAATTTTATTTATTTGACGAAGTTAAATTGCACAGTTCAATAGATTCTTCCCTCTTTTCCAGGGGAATTCTGTTTTCCCAAGTGATCCTCTAAGAATAACTCTACTTATTTCAATTGAAGAAGGGAAGAGGAAGTTATTGTTTTATTCTTTCAAATGTTTCTGGACCACTGTCCTACGAGTATTCTGATGTGTTCATTTTCTCTACATTTCAGCTAATAAAGTGTGTATCACCATTTGGTACCACAGTGTCGCTAACTAACAGGGTGACTTGATGCAAGAATTAAAATTTATTATAACTATGTACCAGGCACTTTACATATGTGACTAAATGAGCCATCACAATAAACATTTTAAGTTTCTTAGTAGTATGCTTTTATCATAGATGAGCAAATGGAGGCTCAGAGAGGTTAAACAATCTTCCTAGGCAAGAAGAGACAGAACTAAGATTCCATCTAAGGTTTGCCTGAGTGCTAAACCTAGAAACTTTTCATAGTTTCAATATTACTAAAATGAAAGAGTTGAATGAGAAAGTCTTCAAAGTCTGCCTCATTTGGCTGCATTCACTAGGCTGTGCCCTAAGAGCTGTAGTAAAATCATTAGTGATCATATCTAAAACAAGCCAGCCCAACAGGCCTGCAGGAGAACAGATTTCCTTCTCATTACTTCTCATCTTCTGCAGCTTCTTGCTAACATTTCTTTTTGCTCCTTTCTGCTTCTGCTTTCTTGCCAGCCTTCTTTGGGTCAACCTTCTATGCTAACACCGCCTTTGATTATCTGTCACTTCTCACACTATCATTCATAGTGCAAGCAAACAAACTCCCACCTACATAACCAGTATAACAAATAAGAACTTTCTACTAAAAGAGGGTGTGCTTGTCTGTGTAAAGTTCTTTCCATGATGCCACAGAATAAAAAAATGATGGCTTTGTCTAGTATCATGGATATTATTAACTACTGCATCCTGGAAGGAGTAGCTATTTGTTTTGGTTGAACCAAAGTGCATTACTCCACTAGGACTATTGTAATAAAATGCAGACTATGTTGCACAGGTTTGAACAAAATAGATATGTTTTTCTTACTATTCTGGAGACTGCAAGTATGTATCAGTCAGGGTTTTACTAGAGAAACAGATGTAACACAAGATACACAAATGTGTAAGAAATTACAAGATTAGTTTATGATGGTTAGCCACAGAGTCAGATGAGGAAGCTTCCAGAGGGTTTCTGCACACTGGAGTCTGAAGAGTTCAGTCCAAGGTTGGAGCTCACTTCAGTGTTCCGTGCAAGCCTATATTAGGAGGCTGTGACGGAAGGCTGAAGAGTCTATGCTGGAAGGCTGAAGGATCCAAGGCTGAAGTGGAAGAGTCTACACTAGAAGTCAGGAGATGACACCCAAGCTGAAGGCAAAGTCTGGAGCTCCTCTGTCTGTCAGTCTGTCTTTCCTTATTTCCCTTTTATACAATCTAGGCAATGAGGTGCCCTAGTGTGTGTCCTCTACACCGTAGGGTGTGGAATTGCTGAGCTGACTTAATTAAGCTTCTAAACTTCTCAAGTTGACAATCAGCCACTACAAAGTCCAGGATCAAGATGCAAACAGAATTGGTTTGGGGCTTACAAATAGCAACTTTCTCACTGTGTCTTAAGGTGTCCTTTTGCCTGCTTCTTTTTATTGTACATCAGACCTATTGGATTAGGGTCTTAATTCTATAAGCACATCTAACTTTAATTGGCTCTTTAAAAGCTCTGTCTTCAAATACAGTCACACTGAGGGTTAAGGATCAATTTATGAATGTGAAGAGGGCACAATTTGGTGTACAATATAAAGTATAGTAGAGATGGCTCTTTGTATACACAGGTGGGCTCACCTCACCCAATAGTGGATAGAAAATATTTTTTAAAATTGTAACTGTAAAAGAAGGGAAAAGAAAATGAGAAAAGAAGGAAAAAAATTAAAAAATAAAATTGCAACTGTACTGAAAAGGGCAGACTTATATTTTTGTTATTATTTCTTAAGCATTACAACATAATTACCATGCACTTAGAATTTCTATTATATTAGGTATAGTAAATACGGCAATCTTGAATGACTGAAAGCTTATGGGAGGATATGCATAGCTTCATTGTCTATAAGGGACTCGAACATCTGCAGATTTTGCTATGCTCAGGAAGGCCCTAAATCATTTCCCCACAGATGCTGAAAGAGCCTGTAGTTAGCTCAGTGCTCACTAAATAAAGATAAAATGTTGTCTTCTAAGTTTCCATGGACAAGCCTAAATGAAAAGAATAATAAACTGCAGTGATATTAAGAAATGAGAGATGGTACCACATTTCAAAGACTGAACTTTGAAATTATAAAATATTTCTTGTAACTTCTGCAAGCAAATATTGTTGGTTTTCTTTAAAACTTAATCTGTGCATATTACACATTGTTTAAATTTACGATGCCTTCACTGCCTTAAGGTGAATAACATGTAAAAAAATTCTGTTGGAAGAATTATTGATTCTGAAAGAAATTTAATATCTGACAACTACTAGCTAAATTCATTACCCAGCAAACATATTTAGACTGAGATTCACTACTGATACATGCTAAGAGGCAATTTCTAAGGCTTCTTAATTAAAATATTCTATCAAAGAGATTTTTGGCATAAGAAATTTGCATTTTATTTTAATAATATGTGTTTTTTATGTTAGGCAGGAAAACAGAAAACTCATTTCAAACATTTACTTAAACTTCACATATTTCTTAAGTTTAAAATAAATCTATTTATAAGTATGAGTCTTGCAATCTATTCAAGGGACAGACACTTATTTTATGGGACCAAAGTTATATGCATATATTCAAGCACCGAAACTTCACTTCCTGTCTCGTATACACTGGATAAATGTTTGCAAAGTCCTCCTGTCTCCCAGGTGTTTTCACAGCGTATCTGCCTTCTTTCTCCTTGCTTCTTTCATTCATTTATTTTATTATCCAAGGAAAGAAAGATGTACATTTTGCTACTTCTTTTTTTTTTTTTAAAGTCCTGGATATTGAATCCAGAGGTGCTCTCTACTGAACAACGCTTCTCTGCACAGTTTTTTTGGTACAGACTCTCCCTAAGTTGTCTTGAATTTGTGATCCCCCTACCTCAGCCTCCCAAGTATCTGAAATTATAGACACATACCACTGTGCCTGCTTTTTGCCTCACTTTAAATCTATTTTTCATCCCATATCATTTTTTTTCTGTCTCTCTCTGACTCCTCTATGACAGGCTCTGATACTCACTGAGCCACAACAGGTACCTCATTTGGTCAGAATGGCCATCTGTCAATAGACTACACCAAAGCACGTGGACTGTCAAAGGACAGAATGTCCCTCTGCGTGAGCAAAGTGCACTCTCTCCATAGGTCTCCACTGATGGACACTGGGACCAATAAGACTCCATTTCTGGGCCATAAGGTTTTCACTTTGTGTAAATTTTCACATGAAAATAATTTGGCCTATAGAAACATGATCAAAAGCTGCAGTATTGTCTTGAAAGTAAAAATCAGACTAATGTAAGTAATGTCAAGTGAGCCAAAAAGTAGGCTAATGTAAAAGAAATCTTCATCAGTCAGTAGCATACTAATTCTCCCTTCTTTGCTTTCAAAGAAATGACAACTAAATATAATTTTTCTCCAGTAATCCAGGGCAGAATATATCTTTAATAATAATAGTGTCATGGTATATTTGTGGGTTTAAGAAGGGTTTTGTTTTGTTCTACTAGAGTTCTTTTAAAAGGTCCTGCTGGCATGGTGTTTCTCTGCATAGGTTTATCTGAAATTTTGCCTAGCCCTTCTTCCTCAGAATTCTGAGGACAAAAAAGTCAGTGTGTTTTACATTTGGATAAAAACATTTTCAAATATCAGAACCTGCTGTTGTCTCAGAATATTCCTACTACATTGAGGCCTAGGAACAACGTCTTGCCTCTATAACCACTCAGGGGTTTAGAGGTTAGAGTTAACACGTTTAAGAGACTTACTATCTGTGAGATACTATTCTAAGCCCTTTTGCATAAATTAACTCTAATAGTCACTATACTCCTAGGAGGTAAATGCTATTATTATAAAAGAGAAATCAGAGGTAAATTTATACAACTATTATGTTCCAGAGCTAATACTAAAACTTGGGTAGTCTGGTTCCAATCTCATAGACACACACTGTTTTAATCCATTTTCTGTTACCAAAAGAGTATACCAGGGATGGGAATTTATAGAGAAGAGAAATTTATTTTCACACATTGTTCTGAAATCTGGGAAGTCCAAAATCAGGCAGCCTAGCTTTACGGCGACCTACCCTCTCAGTATCCAGCCTTGTCCACTGAGAAAGGCATTAATCCATCTCCCAAATTCCAATGCTGCTGCAGTGATAACCCAATTTCAGCATGAACTTCAGAAGAGGAAAACCATATTCAAACCACAGGATGCACACATATTTCAAAAAGGAAAAAGGAGGACAAATGAAGCCTAGAAGTTCTTATAAATATTTTAAAGGGGAAAAGGATATCATTTTGATTAAGACTTCTACCTTCAGTTGTAGTAAGTATTACAAGAACCAGGGCTCCTACGTGCTTTTGTTTATAGCATATAAAACATAATTGCAAATTAAAACTGTACAATTTCATTTTTCTTTTACTCTTGGCAAAGAAACAAAAGACTGACTTGGGGAAAGTGCTTTGTCAAGGTTTGAGGACATTGTGGATGGGAATGTAAATATAGAAGGAAAGTTTTGAAAATATTTAGCTCTTTTACCCTAATTGTAGAAACTTTACAACTCATATTATCATGTGAGGACCAAAATATGTAAGTCCAAGCATATTTATCCCTGAGGGACTTAAAAGTGCAAACCTGTGAACTTTGGTTTTGGTTTAGGAAATGATGGCCCACACACACAGTGGATCCATGCAGTCAGGGACTTGGTATCTTGAGTCACCAGATTCATCTACAGCTGTGCAGAAGTGCATCTGTGGCAGAGAGTAGGGTGAGAGGTGCTGGATTTGAGATAATTTGTGTGAGTTGTACACATAAATCTGTATGTGAGTAAAGCAAGAGCTCGGCATCTGTCCTTTATTAGGGGAAAAGAAAATATTTGAGTGGTAGGATTTCAAGTGACTTAATGTAAATTAATATTTTTCTGTACTGTTGGAATGTTATTAAATGGAAGATACTGGTTTTAGAAAAAAAGTTGGGTTGGAACAAGCAAAAGGAGACAAACACTTCACAAATGTTTGAAGATGAGTTGGCTAACATCTATCTGGCCCCTGGGACTTTCTCGCCACTCTCCTTTCTCCCCCTCACTATCATATCTGGTATCTCAACATTTGCCTCCTAGCTCATCACAGTTGTGTGTTAATGCTGTGGACTTGCTGTTCACCCAAGGATGCATATTTGATAGAACACTTTGGGCCTCAGATGAGCTTTCTTTTCTTAGTGCGTTTATTCCATTTTATATTCACTTGTACCGTACACACTCAATTAGATTTCATGTGAAATTTAATATGCTTAGGTCCAGGAACTTCATTTAAAAGTTATTTTTTGTATATAATTTCAGATATAAAAGCAGGTTGCAGAAGTAGTACAAAGAATTCTTGCATGTCCCTTATCCAATCTTTTTTCCAAGTGGCAATATTTTACTATTTGTGCTTCATATTTTTGTTTCTGTCTATTGTCATAGAATAAGTTACAGACAGAATACTCTTTTATCCTTAACTAGTTCCATATATATGTATTAAAAACAAAATATGCATTTACAGAAGCACAGCAAAATGAGGAAATTAACATCATTATAAAAATATTGTCTAATGTATAGACCTTATTTATCAACAATTGTCACAATAATGTCTTTAATAATAAAAGAAAACATAAGAACTTGCATTGCGTTGTTATGTCCTTTTAGTTCCTTTTAATCTAGAATATTTCTCAAATCCTTTATTTTTATTTAATGACACTGCCATTTTATGAAGTGTATGCTAGGCATTTTGTATGATTTGTCTGATGCTTCCTCATTACTGAATTCAGACTATGTACTTTTGGGTTAGACATTGAATCTTCACTTTATTCTTTATAATAAATATTGTTATCATTGGATAAATGAGGAAACTGAGGCACAGGGGAACAACTTGTCATAATCAAATTTCATACCTTAGACATTGGCCTGGGTCAAAGGTCTTGACTTTTCACCTTTAATCTTTAATATACATAATAAAATTATTTTGTATTTAGTTTATAATTTTTGTAAGCCAGAATTTCACATTCGATGTACATTTTATATAGCAACAACCTTACAATATATTATTCACTATATTTACAGAAAAGAGCACTAAAATTTAAAGCAATTACATAACCTGCCTCACGCTGGACATATAGTTTGTCCCACCTTTTAGGACATCATTTTTGTATCAAGTATACATTAGTATCATTCAAAGAGTATTTTAAAACTCATGCCTAGGCCACAACTCAAATCAGTTAAATAAAATGCCCAGGCAAAGGTTCCCATATCTATGACTTCCTTTATTTTAAACACTCAAGTGAGGCTAACACACATCAAGGTTGCACACCATGGTTACAGAATTTTAAACTTTCACTAGTTCCTGATAATTACAAGGACTTCTTAGGAAGTTTGTCCAAGACATGAATTATTTCCACCATTTTCCTTTTCAGGAAATGACTCTGTAGGAAAGGATTTTAAATCAGCACCGTTAGGCACAACACCCAAATTCTATTTCAGAACCTTTAGATTTGCTATGTGTAGTCTACATTCAGACCAGTCCAATACCCCAGAAACATCTCATTTACTCCTAGAATTTCTTGTGTCTACCTTTATCTCCATCACCAGATCATAATCCTGAGGCTAGGCACCACATCAAATTTACCTTGATTCAGCCTAAATCAACTGCAGCAATACACACAGTAGGTATTGGATAAGTGTTTGTTAAACATACCTTGCCCTTGAATGCCTTCATTTTATTCTTCCCTTTTACCCAGCTAAACCCTTAAGGGCTTTTGTCGTACATTACCTTGAAATCAGCATTTCACCCTGAAAGTATCAGGATCAAATACAAGGTTAAAAACTCTTCTGGGTGTATTCTTTCCATATCATTTATAGCAGTATAACATAAGATTTGTCCTGCATAACTCCCTGGAGTTTTTGTGTCAAGGAATGTCTCTCTGAAATTGTATTTGTTTATCCCTTATCTTTTGTCTTATTTCTTAACAGTGTCTTTTTAAAAGGTAATAAAGAGCAAATTCAAAGACCTCTCACTGTACAACCTTTAAAAAGGCTCATAGTGGCATTTAAAAACTCCTGTCAAGTCCTTTTTGTTCATATCTTAACCTACTCCTCTCCCCCAAAATACTCTAGTGGGTTAAGGTGTCTCCATTTCTCCTTAAATCATTTTGCTGTGTTTTATGTCCATGTTAGATGAGCTGTAAATTCACTCAGCAGTCTAGAGAGCCAAAAGGGTCCTCTGCAACTTTTCTGGAGACAACACTGGGTGATTCCACTGGCCTGTGGTGGAGAGGTTTTCCAGCTGCCTTGCAGGTCCTCAGTTTGCTGTTGAGTGTCTTCCACTCTGGAGAGGCATCTACATGGCTTACTGTGGTGATGCATGCTGAGTTAGCAAATCGGGTTTACCATGTGGTATTATTTACCACTTTTTGACCCAATCAGTTATGATTCCTCCAGTTTGAAAGACAATTTTGTAACAACAATACACCTCAAATTGTCCTAAGTAGAAAGAAAATAATACATTAACCCCTACTCATCACCTTTTCTCTGGAAACTTACTTCCTTAACATCAAGTATCAGGAGGTAGCCTTGATTGTCTAGTCAAAATATGATTATCAATATTAGTGATTATGCTAATATTTTTTTTAAAAATTGTTTTGCAATTCACAAATTCTTTAAAGTATTTCTTCATTTATTTTTGCTCAATGTTGTGCTTGTCTTAGACATGCCTTTCTTCAGGAATCAACTCTTCAAGGAGGACATCTTTGAATTTTTCCAGTGATGGTCTATTTTTGTGCCCCCACATGACCTTTTGTCCTTAGAGTTGATGCAGGGAAACATTTCTAGCATTGAAAGATTAATAGATGTTTTAGTCCATTTTCTGTTGCTAAAATTAGATACCTGACATTGGATAACATATGAAAAGAGATTTATTTAGCTCATAGTTTTAGAAGCTAGGAGTCCATAATTGGATGGTTGTACCTACTCAGCCTCTGGTAAAGGGTGCATGTTGTATAACATCATGGTGGAACTGTGAGAGAGAGAGAGCACATGATGAGAAAGGAAACCTGGAAATTCAGTATAGGAGGTGTGAGTTTTTGTTTATATAACAACTCATTTTCATAGAGCCTCACTTGTTTTGTGAAACCAGTATTAATCTCTGCCAAAGACAGTACTTTAGGAAGTGGGCTTCATAGAGCCTTTGAGATGCTAATCTGCTTCGTGAGTCTCCAAGAAATTGAAATGACTTCACATATGCAAAATTTATTTGATCTTGGATTTTGATCTTGGAACCCTTCTCCCTCTTATCTTGCTCCCCTGCAAAATAAATAAATAAAAAAATACATAAATTAATAGCATTGCACAAGGAGCTATCCTTAAGAAATATGGGTGACAAAATTTTAGTTAGAGCTCATGTATCCTTTGATCTTTGGTACTTATTTATCTGAGATTTCAATGATGTATTTTAAAGAAATTGCTAAGATTTGTGTTTTTTTAATTGAGCCTCAAAAGTATCTTTGATATTTTAATTTAAAAAAGGCTAAGAAGTTTGTGTAAATGGTAGGCAGAGAAATATTCAAATAATCCCTTCCTCAAAAGTGTCCATGTCTCAAGCCCTGATCCTGTGAGCATTTTAGGTTATATGGCAAAGAGGAATTAGCACTGCAGATGGGATAAAGTTCCCTAATCATCTGACTTTAAGTAGGTGTTTGGGCTTATATCTAGATGGCCCCCAAAGCCTCATGCACTCATATGTGGGGTTTTTGGGAGGTGGCAGGATGATGAGTTCGAGATACTATGATTAAGGGTGTGTGGTACTCAATTAATTCACTGATTGTTTTATCATAGCTCTGGGTGTGGATAATGGAAAGGCCCACCACGAGTGTGGCTGGCACCATCCAATAGGCTTGAGGCCTGAATGAGATTAAAGTCCAGAGGGCCCTCTGCTTCGCTGCCTCCTGCCACCATGCCATGGACTGTTTCTGCTGTTCTGTGTCCCTCTGCTATGCCACACTAGCTTGACCTCAGATTCAGATGAATAAGAGATGAAGCCTCTACAAAGTTCAAGTCAAAATGAACCTGTCTTTCTTTAACTTTGAGTATCAGGTATTATTTCTTAATGATGCAAAATGGTACCAAGACAGTAGGATTATTTAGGTGGGACCAATGTAATCACAAGGCTCCTTGGAAGTAGAAGAGGAAGTTAGTCAACAAAAAGCAAGCCCTCCCTGTGAGTTGGTGCCATGCATGGGCCACTGGGAGAACAGCCAAATGCCAGTCTCTTCCCATGAGTCAGGGTCATTCTTGGACTGCAGGGGAAGAGAATAAGAAGTCAACAAGTAGTAAGCCCTCCCTGTGAATCAGAACCATGCACAGGCCACTGGGGGGACAGTCAGATGTCAGCCTTTACCTGTGAGTCGGTACCATTCGTGGACTGTGGGGAAAGAGAACAAGAAGTCAACAAATCAAGCCCTCCCTGCAAATTGGCATCATGCACAGGCTGCTGACGGGGAGAGTCGGATGCCAGCCCCTTCTGGTGTGTAGGCTGGGAAACAAGAAGAGCCGACCAGCCAGCCCCTCCTTACCCCCTGCTGTAAGCGCCTGACTCATCCAGAGAAACACAGGCTGCAATGATAGCTACCAAAGTAAAATACAATTTAGTGCTTGTGGTATTTAGTGTTTCACTGACTTTGCAGGTCTAAAACTAGCAGTCTGCTCCTCTGTTAAAAGGATAACAATGCACAATGTAGCATCTATTGAGTATCTCCTTCTGAAGGTGGTAGCCATTGTTGATTCTCTATTACCTTGTTTTGAAGTCTTGTAACATTTTCATTGTTTTGTTGGGTTGGGTTTTATTCTGTTTTGTTGGATTTTATTATATTTGATAGCATGGGCAGCTATTTCAAAGATAACAAGATATATTATGTTAGTCATTTTGGATTTGCTATTATCTTGTTTTGAAGTCCTTTATTATATTCATTGTTTTGTTTTTATTGGGTCTATTCTAGTCTGTTTTGTTTGATTTTTACTATGTCTGAAGGTATCTGCAGCTTTTT
>RJWT010009544.1:0-25064 GCA_004365215.1 Cuniculus paca | reverse complement strand
TTTTTTTTTTTTTTTTGCGGCACTGGGGATTGAACTCACGACCTTGCGCTTGCCAGGCAGGCGCTTAGACCACAGAGCTAGATCCCCAGCCCTGTTTTTGAGACAGGGTCTCACTATGCCATTCAGGCTGGCCTTGAGCTCACTTTGTAGCCCAGGCTGGTCTCGAACTCACAACAATCCACCTGTCTCAGCCTCCCAAGTGCTGGGATTACAAGCGTGAGCCACCACACCCGGCTCTGCAGCTATTTTGAAGAGAACTAAAGGCATTATGGTAACTATTGTTGATTTTGTAATGTTGTGAAGTCCTGTATCACTTACTCTGATTGGTTTTATTATGTTTTATTTTCCTTGATTTTATCCTCTTTAAAATAAAAAAAGCAATTTTAAATGTATATTTAATTTATGTATAATCATTACATTGAGATCAAATTTTAAAAACCAATCCAATTAAAGAAAACTTGAGAGAGGCATTACAAAAGAAATTTTCATCACAGATTTTATTAAGACATAGTCAACAAAAATTATATTTGTTTAGTGTTCAGTGTGATAATTTTGATATTCATATACATGTGAGGTCCTCAAACCAAGGTAATTAATATATATCATCTCACAGTTGAGCCTGTATTTAAGATCAACTCTTAGTAACTTTCAAAAATACGTAAATTATGTTCTCCATAGTATAGAAAAAAGCTCCAGAGTTTATGCTTCCTGTCTGCCGAAACTGAACCCCTTTGCCCAACATCCTGCTGCTTCTCCCCTTTGCCCTGAAGTTCCTGGTGACTTCCCTTTCACTCCCTACTTCTGCAAGATCACTTATGTGAGGCTCTGTATAGGAGTGAGTTCATGCAGTATTTGTTTTTCTGTGCCTGGTTTATTTCACTTAATGTCCTCTAGGTTCATCCCTATTGTTGCAAACAACAGGGTTTCCTTTTTTTAAGGTCAGAATAGTATTCTGGTGTGTATGTACCACATATTTTCTTTATCTATTCTTCCACTGGTGGAGGCTTAGTTGAATTCCATTTCTTGGTGGTTGTGATCCATGCTGCAATGAACACAGAGTACAGGTGTCTCTTTGTGCCAAGTGCAGCGCAGCATTTGAAGTTCCCAGGGGCAGGATGATGAAAGAATGCAGAAATAAACACAAGAGATGGTATAGAAAGCTGAGGTCAGGTGGAGCCCTCTCTCCCGCTGAGAGGAAAAGAACTGCCCAACTCGCCGCGTGTTTATTTATACATTTTTGCAGGTTGATGTCACTTGACACCCATTTGCTCAGCAACCTTAGACTGGAGCAGCTTGGTTTTTTGCGGGGGGAAAGGGGCTTGCCTTGCCGCATGCATGCAATCAGTTTCCAGTTTTAGCCGCTCCCCTCATCTTCGAATACTGACTTGGTTTCTTTTGAACAAATACTCCCCGGTGGAATCGCCAGGTCCTGGGGTGGCTCTGTTTCTAGGTGAGGTCTTCCAAAGCAGCTGCACGAATTTACACTCCCATCTACAAAGGGGAAGGGTTCCCTTTTCCACATCCTCCACATTACTTACTACCTTTTGTCTTTTTGAGAATAACCATCTTAATAGACATGAAGTGATACTTCGTATTGGTTTGAATTTGCATTTCCCTGGTTATCAATGAATTTTTGAGCATTTTTGCAAATATGTGTTGACCATACATTACCTTTTGAGAAATGTCTATTTGAGTTGTTTGTTCGTTTTTAAATCAGGTTATTTGTTTTCATGCTATTTTTTTCTTTCCTTATTTTTTATATTAACTTCTTACCATATGATAGTTTATAATTATTTTTCTCAAGCTCTGTAGGTTGTTTTTTAGTCTGTTGATTGGTCCCTTAGCTGTGTAGAAGCTTTTTAATTTGATGAAATCCCATTTGTCTAGTTTTGCCTTTGTTGCCCATGCTTTTAGGGCCATACTGAAAAAAACTCTTTGCCCAGGTTAATATCAAGAAGAAGTTTTCCTGCCAGGCCTGCTGGCACACACCTGTAATTCCAGCAGTTGAGAAGCTGAGGCAGGAGGATTGCTACAAGTTTGAGACCAGCCTGGGCTACACAGTGACTTTGAGGCCAGCCTCAATTACAGAGTGAGACTCTGTCTCAAAAAAACAAAACAAAAAGGAAGAAAAATAACAAGAAGAACAAGAAGAACAAGAAGAAGAAGGAGGAGGAGGAGAAGTTTTCCAATGTATGCTTCTAGTAGTTTTATAGTTTTAGGTCTTACGCTTAAGCTTTTAATCTACTTTGAGCTGTTTTCTTGTACGGTATAAGATACAAGGTCCAGTTTCATTCTTCTCCATGTGGATATTCAGTTTTCTCAACACTTTAATAAAAAACTGTTCTTTCCCCTATTGTGTGTTCTTAGCATTTTTGTCAAAGATCAATTAACTGAATGTGTGGATTTATTTGTGGTCTATTTAGTTTCATTGGTCTATAGGTCTGTTTTTTATGCCAGCACCATGCTGTTTAGATTACTAAAGTTTGTAGTATATTTTGAAATCAAGCAGCTTTATACTGTGAGCTTTCTTCTTTTTACTTCAAGATCACTTTGCCTATTTGGGGTCTTTTGTGGTTGTATACTGTCTTGGTTACTTTTTCTCATTGTTGAGACAAAATACCTGATGCCCAAAGTGAAGTAAGGAGAGGTTTATTTCTTACAGTTTTGGGGCTTTCAGTCCATACTCAGCTGGTTCCAAGGCAGGGTGGCGTGGCTGAGGGGTAGCCATTCATGGCAGCTGCAAGCGACAAGAGTGAACCATGCAAAAGAGAGAAAAACACATCTTCTTTCCGATCTTACACTGTATGTTGGCTCTACCTCTGGGCAGGTGCAGAACTCACACTGCCAATCCCAGCACTAGACACAAGTCAATTACAAACACTAGATTCAGCCACTTCCATGACTACATGAGGCTTGGGGGGCCATCTATATACAAATCATAACACATATGAATTTTAGGATTTTGTTTTGTGTGTGTGTGATAATGATGATTTAGTATGGCTTGTGTCTAAATGTCCCTCTAAAGCCCCATGTGGTCATATATAGGACTTTCTGAAAGTGGTTGGATCTAGGGTTTGTGCTGCTGGGTCAAAAATGTGATGCTGGGGTTTATTCAGAGTGCAATACTAGGATTAAGGGTGTGTGTTTATAATTTAGTCCACTAATTGGGTTGGCAGTCACCCTATGCCAGGTAACCTAGATAAAATAAAAAGGGGGCCAAAAGAAGCTGTCTTGGCTGCTTGTGGCTTCTCACTTTGTTTGCTTGCTTTTGCTGTGTTCTGTTTGCCATGGACTGTTTCTCCTCTGTGATGCCCCTCTTCCATGCCACCTTGCCTTGGAGCCAGCTGATAATGGACTGAAATCTCTATACACTGTAAACTAAATAAGCCTTTCCTTCCTTAACTTGTGGGTGTTGGGTATTTTGTCTCAGCACTGAAAGAAGTAACTAAAACAGGATTGAACCCAAGACTATTGCACTGAGTTACATTCTCAGCCTTTTAAAAATTTTAACATAGGGTCCTGCTATGCTACGAATTTGCCTAATCTAAAATTGAATTTATTGTTCCTCTGCTTCCCAGGATACTGTGATTACAACCATGTCTGGTTGAATTTTCATTTGTTTGTTGTTGTTGTTGTTTTAGTTTTTTGAGACAAGGTCTCACTATGTAATTCAGGTTGGCTTTAAACTCACTGTCTTGGTTACTTTTCTCTTGTTGCTGAGACAAACACCCAACACCCAAAGTGAAGCAAGGAAAGGTTTATTTAGCTTACAGTTTCTAGAGGTTTCAGTCCATAATCAGCTGGCTCCAAGGCAGGGTGGCGTGGCCCTGGGCAACACTTCAAGGCAGCAGTCAGAGCATAAAAAAGGGAAAGCAAGCCTCTTCTCCTCCCTTATGTTGTACACAGGCCACCAGCCCCCTTCAGGGTGGGTGTATACTCATAAAATCTCCTTGCCTTCCTTTGCACAGGATGAGGATATTTACAAAGTAAGAACCCTGGCTCCCTGCTGAGTCTCAGTTAAACTTCTAAACTGCTCAAGTTGACACAATGTAACAATCATAGCACTCACTAGGTAGTCCAGGCTGGCCTTGAACTCACAAATCCTCCTGCTTCAGCCTCCCAAGTGCTAGGATTACAGTTGTGAGCCACCACACCCTGTGCTGAATTTCTGTTGTTGTTTCTGTAAAAAATGTCAACAAAACTTTGATAGGATTAATCAATAAGGTACTTTGGGTAGTATGACAATTTATCAATATGAATTCTGAGGAAATGATATTTCTTCTTTTTACTTCAAGATCACTTTGCCTATTTGGGGTCTTTTGTGGTTCCATATTGTCTTGGTTACTTTTTCTCATTCTCATGCATAGGGTGACTGCCAACCCAATTAGTGGACTAAATTATAAACACACACCCTTAATCCTAGTATTGCACTCTGAATAAACCCCAGCATCACATTTTTGACCCAGCAGCACAAACCCTACATCCAACCACTTTCAGAAAGTCCTATATATGACCACATGGGGCTTTAGAGGGACATTTAGACACAAGCCGTACTAAATCATCAGTACCACACACACAAAACAAAATATGAACCATGAGGAAATGATATTATTCCATTTATTTTTCTTCAATTTCTTTAATCATTGCTCTGTAATTTTCATTGCAGAGATCTTTCCTATTCTTGGTTAAATTTATTCCTATTTTATTCTTTTTAAAGTATTATTATAAGTGAGGTCATTTTCTTGATTTCTCTTGGTGGATATTTTGTTATTATTGTATAGAAACACTTCTTGTTTTGTATGTTCCTTTTTGTATCCTGGCATCTTATTAACTATCAATTCTAACATATTTTAGTGTACTCTTTAGAGTTTTCTGTATATAAAGTCGTGTCATTTGAAAACAGAGATAACTTTACTTTTTACTTTCCAATTGGATGCCTTTTATTTCTTTGTCTTCCTTAATTTCATTTTCTAGGATTTCCAGTACCATTTTGAAGAGAAATAGTGAGAGTGGATGTCCATGTTTTACTTCTGATCTCAGAGGAAAAGCTCTTAGCCTTTCATTGCTGAGTGTGTGTGTTAGCATGGACCTGTCATTATGTGATGATACTCTGGATTCCTGAGTGCTGGCCTAGGCCCAGCACTGGGGTCTTCTGGAATAGACCTCGAGCCTTGGCCTGAAAGGGCCAGCTTAGAGCCTAGAACCTTGGGAGCCAGGCTGGCCCAGATTTCAGTGAGAGTGGGCCTGGTGCCAGGGTTTGTGACATTGGTCAATGTCCACCCAGGGAGGCTGCCTCTGTCTGCACTGTGCTACTCAGACTTGGGGAAGGAAAAGTCTTAAAGGTGGTGTGAAACTATCCTTCCTGCTCTCTTCAAGGTGTCTTTTCTTATTTCTGTGCTACATCCAAGTGCTGTGATTGCTCAGACGAATTCCTTAACTCTTGTGTTGGTATTTTCATTTGGGCATAGTTGTGTAAATTGATGTTTCTGTGGAAGACAAAGCACTGGTAAATTCTCTTACACTATCTTGTTGGTACCACTGCAAAAGGAACTTTTTTAAAAGTAATTCAGTGAGCTACAGTTTTAAAACCCAACACATTGACCAACACTAAAAGAGTAACGTATCAGTTGCAAGACTGTGGGAAAATTGACATTGTGGGGAAGACAAAAGTAGTATCTTTTTCTTACCCGCTGCAGTTTATGAGTGACTTCCTACAGCAAAAGACAGGTTAAGAAAAGCATGACAAATGTACTTACCCAAGTTTATATGACACAAGATCCTGTAGAAACCAAGCCCCAAATACCTTGGGGAAACCATAGGTTTATGCTTAGATTTAATGAAGAATGAACAGCGAAACAGAAGTATAATAGGACAAAAAGGAGGTCTGATTTAATGGTAGTAAACTGGAGGAAACTTAGCAAGGCCCATTGCTTTGTATTCTTCTTGCCCTCTCTGTTGTAACATTCCTTTCCTCCAGATGTAGGGCAAGACATCTGTCACTTCAGGATCTTCAAGGGGAGAAGTTCAGAGAGACCTGTTTCTGGGTCTTCTTCAACTTGCTTCAGATTAAAATATTCAGGCTACTGAGATGACATAACTTGGAGTATTGAGTTTGACCTGGGAAGCACTCTGTCCAACTGGAAGGAGTTAAATGGGTACATTTCTGCACAGAAATTAGGTGACATAAACTAGCCAAAAACTAGTGTTAAAATATGTTAACTGTATTAAAATAGTGTGTTAATATATCTTTTCCTCACCCATTACAAAGTTCATGGCTGACATCTCTGACAAAAGACAGATTAACAAGAGAAAACTATAGCATTAAAGAAGATGTGGTACTTTTATACAATGGAGTATTATTCAGCTATAAAAAATGATCACATGGAGGCTTTTATAGGTAAATGGATGCGACTTGAGACCATACTCATAAGTGAAATAAACCAAACACACATGTGTAAACACCGCATTGTCACCCTAGTGTAAGAAACTGAAAGACTCAATAAGATACAAAATTCCTGATAAATATGGAGAAATGGTTCTGAAATCCAATGGTGCTTTTATTCTTTGATTTGATTGGTTTAAGTCCCTTTCCTACTATTTGAAAGCAATAAGCGAGAACATAGGAACAGCTCTTTTGAAAAATGAGACACTACAGTAGCCATTGCTCATTTCTTGTTATCCGACTTGAAGACCTGTAATGCTATTCTCTTTTATCTGGTTTTATACTACTTTGTTTTGTTTGAGTTTATTGTCTGTAAATGTAAGAACAACCATATTGAAGAAAGCAAGAGACACTAGGGTAACCATTGTTAATCTCCTGTTGTTATGTCTTGAAAACCTGTATAGTTTGCAGTGTTCTGTTTTGAAATGCTACATTATGTTTGACTGTTCTGTTTTCTTTTGCTTTTTTCATTGTTTTGTTTTGTTTCTTCCTATTTTCTTTAAAATAAAAAAAGAAAACTATAGCAAATTTGTTTAATCAAATCTTTACATGATACAAGATCCTTCAGAAATCAAGATAGACCCAGCATAAATTATATTTTTATTCTTAAATTTGTTTATACTGAACATAATACTGAATTTGGTACATACAGTATGAACTAGTATGTATGATACTACCATATACTACTGGTACATATGCTCATTTAGCATGGTAGACTTACAGAGTGAAATATACTAATTATGTTAGTATAGTAGTATAATAAGACATCCTGTTTATAGTATTATTAAAATGCACTAATTTAGCCCAACAATTTTACTTCTATGAATTCATGGTAAAGAAATAATTATCCCCAGTATCAAAAAAAAAAGAAAAGAATTAATTAGAATATTTGCTTAATAATGTTTATGCAAAGAAAATACTACATCACAATTTAAAAGAGAAAAATTAAAAATAATCTAAATGTTTAAGAAGAATTGATTTTACAATAATTTAATATCTAAGCAATAAAGCACTAGTCTTTAAATATCATTCTACAGATGAATACTTATTGGTCAAAAAAGATGTTCATCCTTATACTAAAGCTACTCATTATATGAAGTATACCAATATTAATATACTCTTTTGTGAGTCCCGAAGCGTGCACAACAAAAGGTTTTTGAGAGTAAATTAGTTTCTAATAGTTCTTTTGATTGTCTTTATTGTTCTAAATTCTATCTTCCCTGTGTATGTACTATATAGTAGAAATAATTTTTTTTCTTTTCAGTGCTAGGGATCAAACCAAGAGATTCCTGCAAGATAGGCAAGAACTCTGTCACTGAGCCACATTCTTAACCTAAAATTATTTTAATAATAATAAAAAGGAGCAAAAGAGCCCTAATCTAGGTGCACTAACCAACTACTAGAAGTCCACTAGAAATCCTATAAATACTTTACAAAATAAATGTTAAACAGCTTTGAAATCAAAGAAGTCCCTAAGAAGATCATAGTCCACTGTTTTCTGACTTCTTTTATTATTGTCTCTTTCCAGGAGATGTGGTGACTCTTATCTGTTCCATGACCCCAATGGAAAGCTAAGATTTTAGCATATAACCTGCCAAGGAAAGGAAGTGTTTTTAAGACACTTGGACAGAGATGACAGATCAGCCTGCTATAGGCTTTTGCACTTTGGAAGTTGCATGCATAAAATGCATGCTGCCTGCTTGACTTGTTATTTATAGGTGTTCTGATCAGAACCTTTGATAGCACAGCAGCTGAAGAATTATTAAGGAATCAGCTAATTAGTGGAATTTATATAGCCAGTTACAACAAAAAGCTGAAAGAGACACTGCAAACCAACAAAGGAATGTTTATTACTGGAAAGAAACCGATTACCCAAATTCAAGATGCACATCAAATTTTAGAGATTTCTCAGGGAAGAAAACAGGAAAATATTCCATTCTTTTCTCTTAGTTTTTTCATTCTAGAAACATTATTTTTAATTAGTAACTGCACCCAACATTCCACAAGCATTTTCTTTTTTGTTTGTTAAAATCAGCAGACTACTCCTTTCTTTTGTATCATTTTGGAAAAAAGACTATCAAGATCCACTTGCAATGATGTATTGTTACATGATCTCCTTTCATGGAGATATGGGTATAAGGGACAAAGGATAAACACAGGATATTTCCTCCCTCTTAATTGTTTAATGCTAAAATGGCATACCAACTAAGAGCAGTTGATATTCCAGTGATAGGCATATATGCATTTATATTGTGCCTTACTTTTAGGTCTCTGAGAAATCTGTGTGTAATCAGTGAAGTGCTGGACCTGAGTACTCTCTTGCTTGCTAGGTACTAGGGGTAGATGGAGTGAAGTCCTCTGAAATGCTTTGTGGAATTTTTGAAATCAAGGCTTAAAATTCTAGCTCATATTGTGAAAAAAATGCATATTCACAGTAAAAACTTAAGTTCATTTAAGGAGACAGTACATAAGAAGAAGATTGTGGAATTAGACTTGGTTTAATTCCTTGCTTTGTATTTTATTAGACATGTGACCTTAATCCATAGGCGTGTGAGGTTTCTCAGCTATAAAAGTATGTATGACAAAATAATCATAGTATGATAAAGTCTTATCATGTATTTTATAATATAGTATCTAATTCATTCCCTGCAATTATCACAGAAGGACGATATTATTTTCTCTAATTTACAATCAGGAAACTGAGGCTTAGAAATAGAAATGTCTTGTCCTAAATAATATAAAATAAAGACATTTATCTTCTGATTCATAGCTTTGTGCACCTTCCGAAAATAAAAAGTCCATAAAACGTTTTCTAACCACCATCATTAGAAAAAACAATGGATTAAGAGGAAGATTGGCAGAATGCTACTGCTTGTCAGTAACCCAAGGGTGTGATTCTGACCAAACTTACAGATTAGGAGCGGCCTGGCCCTGGCCCACCCCATCCATGCTCATAAACATGTGAGAGAAAGGGAATAGTCAGCTAGTATGGATAAAGCCCCTCTCTGCATGACCCCAGCCTGCCTGGGTGGACTGAGAATACTGCAGGAGGGCTGTGTCTCCCTCCACGGCATAACGGTGGACCTCTACTTGCAGCCGTGAACTGCATGTACACTGAATTGGCTCAAATCCATTAGGAACCTCTGATTCTACCTATTGGAAGAAGACTACACATCTGTAGTCTGAAAATTGTGCTAGAGTGAAAAAAGACCTCTGTGAACAAAAGTAGAGGGAACATAAGACTAAGATGTCAACCTGACCTACGGTGGAACTGGAATTGCTGAATGAATTCCCTGCAACTCATTTTCCTTTGGGTGCTCCCGGGTACTTTCATGATGCTAGCGTGGATGTCAACTCATTTTATGGCCTTTTCATTCTCCACTGGGTCCCTTCCCGGAAATCTCTGTTATTATAATCCAGGGGCTTTGAGAAATAGGAAATTTGTGATATGGGATTTTCCAGTTATACTATGCAATGCTCTTGCTTCCTATGTAAATGCTTTAAAAAATTGGGGGCTAAGTTTTGTGATGTGTGACACCACATTAAGGCTGAATTCTTCAGAGGACTGTGTCTATGCCTTAAGGTTAAAATTTCCCTTCTAGACATAATTCATTGGACAGCGTATAATTAAAAGCTTGAGCTTCAAAGTAAGACAAAATTGCATTTTAATTTCATCTTTAAATGTGGGGTCTCAGACAGTTAAATAACTTCTTTCTGTGCTCAGTCTCTTTATCTTAAAAAAAAGAGACGATATTTGCACTTACCTCCCAGAATTATGAGGATTTAAATGAGAAAAAGAAAGCAACATGCTCAATAACTCCTGATAAACAGTTATCATTCAAAAGTGTTACTACCATGACTATTTATCAAGTATTTATTTATGTGTTCCTTACCATATGCCAGACACAACTCCCACCGGGGATCATGTAAGGCAATACACTTGGTTTCTCTCGGGAAGACAAGATGGCCAGTGCTTGATGCTTAGTAAGTACTGAAGAACACTTATTCAGTACTTATTATTGTAATTAAGTCCATGAGAAGAGTTCCTAAAATTCTAACTTTAAGCTGATGTCCTTGCCACACGAAACTCCCCATCTAAAAGAATCAACTGATTCAAGGACATAATTTTGTAAAAAAAATTTGACTATTTAATAAAAAAGACAGCAAACCAAAGGAAAATAGTCAAAGCTTTAGACACAAAATTCACAGAAAGAAATATACATAATAAGAAAAATGAATATATAAAGATGAAGCAAAAATAAGGACACTACGGTTTCTACTTTTATAGATTTTTTAAAACTCTCTATGGACATGCTTTTTTTCTTTTCTTTTCTTTTCTTTTTTTTTTTTTTTTTAGTTCTCTGAGATGAGGTCTCACTAAGTAGCCCAGGCTGGACTCGAACTCAGCAATCCTTCTGCCTCAGCCTCCCAAGTGCTGAGCTTATAGGTGTGGGCCACCACACCCAGCAGGACATGTATTATTTTAATAATTATGTTTAGATTATTATTTTATTTTATTTCAGTCAATTTCCTGTTACTGGGACAAAATATCTGACATCCGCAGTTTAAAGGAAGAGAGGTTTATTTTGGCTCACAATTTCCAATGGGTTTAGTCCAAAGTCAATTGGCTCCAAGGAGAAAAAACATGGAAGGGGCTGGTGGAGGAAAGCTGCTTATTGCATGGAGCTGGGAAGCAGACAGGGAAAGGAGCAGTGGGGATAATAACATACCCTTCCAGGTCACACTCCCAGTGACCCGCCTTTAACTGCCTTTAACAGCACGTTCAGCTACTAAACTCAACAATGGATGAATCTACTGAGTATAGTGGCCCCATGATCCAATCACCTTCCAAACATGAGACTTGTGAGGGATGTTTTAAATCTAAACAACAAGATTCTTTCCCTAAGCCCCAGAAGACTCATGTCCAACTCGTTATGCAAAATGCATTTGGTCCATCTGCAGAAGTTTCCAAATTCTTAACAGTTCCAGTTTCATTAAAAAGTCCAAGTCCAAGTCCAAAGTCTTCTCTGACACTCAAGAAACTCTTAGCTATAAGCATCTGTAAAATCAAAGACAAAGTTAAACACTTCCAACCTACAATGGTATAAGGTAAACATTCTCATTCCAAAATGAGCAAAAGGAAGTGGACTAAAGTAAGCCTAAAACTAGTAGCGCAAACATTGAATTATACAGTTCTGTGTTGGTACTTAGGCAAGTTGTGACTAGATGTGAACTCTGAAGGGCTGGGGAGGCTTGTCTCTGTGGCATTGCCAGCTGCAGTCCACATGACTTTTCTCTTGGGCAGGCTCTGATCACAGTTTGAGGCTCCTCACAGCAAACTATTCATGCTCCTGGTATTTCTAACTTCCTAGGGTCTCCTTTGCACCTTTGGCCTCACTCTTGCAGCTTTGTGTCCTGCTCTCAAGTGCATATTACTGAACTTCCCAGGCCTTCCCTTTGAAATCTGTGTGGAAGGCTCCATGATCCTGTAACTTTTGCATTCTCCATACCTGAAAAACCAGCACCATGATGATGTCAAAGAGTGCCAACAGCTCACACAGTAGCCAGAGCTCCCTGAATCATGGCTGTAGAAGCCTCTGAGTGCCTGGATGAGTGAGCAATGTGAAACAAATTCCAAGAAACCAACTCCACAGCCAGTCCTTTAAAAAGGAGCCCAGTGGCTCTCTTCTTAAATGAATGCTTTAAAATTCTGTACCCTTGAGCCTGAGAAGGATGGGGTCTTGCTGATTCCTGAGATACCTTCAATCTTTATTTCCTATTGTCCTGATGCAATGCACTTGGCTTCTTTTTAGTACTAATCTTTATATCAACCATGTTTTCCATGGCCCCAACCTTGTAGGCACTTCCCTCCTAATGAAACCACAGACTTTTCAAATTAGTCAGCTCTGTTTTTGCTCCTGATTTTCACTGTAAATCTGGTTAAAAGCAACCAAACGTACTGATGTCACAGCCTGAATGTTTGGTTGCCTGAAAATTTTCTTTTCAAATCAATTAGTTCACTGCCATTAATCTCAATCTCCTGTCCCAGAACATAGGAAACATGAAGGCAGGTTTTTCTCTCAGAGTGTAAAGCAGATTTTTCTCAGAGTGTAATGCGCATCACCTCCAGTCCAATAGCCAATGGGATCTGTTCCCAGCTGAAACCTCCTGAGCCTGCCTTTACTGTCCACATCCCTATCTACATTCTGGTCTTCTTCATTTCAACTAGAATCACCTATCAAGTTTGGCTTACAACACTCTAGGGTTTCTCCAGCACACATCTTCAGACCCATCCATATTCTTCCCATAGACCAGCTCCAAAGGCTTCTGAACTACATGGCTAGGTACAGTCAGAGCAATGAAGCCATACTTGCTGTGAGTTCTGTCTTATCCCCTTTCTTGTCACTATAATAAAATACCCAATGCCCACAATTTAAAGAAGAAGATTTTTATCTTGGCTCAAAATTTCCAATCAAAGTCAGCTGTATCCAAAGCAGAAAAAGCACAGTAGAAGGCCCTGGTGGAGAAAAGTTGCTCCTCTCACGGTATCCAGGAAGCAAACAAAAGATAGGAACCAAGAAAAAGAACACACCCTTCCACATCACATCCCCGGTGACTCTCCTGCAACCAGGTCCCACCTCCTAACATTATATTCAACTACCAAAGTCACTGAAGGATGAATCCCTGAGGAGCATAGCACTCCTGTGATCCAGCAACCTTCCACACATGTGGAAGGGCACATTTTAGATCTAAGCCATAACATATTTCTATAAAATTGGGCTTAAAATGTCTATTAAATTGCTGGGGATCTAGCTCAGTGACCTAAGTGCCTGGCAAGTGCAAGGTCATGAGTTCAACCCCCGGTGCTGCCAAAAAAAAAAAAAGTCTATAAATGAAATGAACGTGATACTCTTTTCCAGTCCTTTGCTTACAAGAAAACATGTACCAAAATTTTGTCATAATCTTGCTGTTAAAGGTTGTGGTATAGAAGTCACTTCAAAATAATTTTGTAGACAAAGAGAATGTGAAATCATCATTGTTAGGTAAGGAAGGCAAAGAAAAGAAGGTCTGAATAACGATCACATAACTCTAAACTGACAGTCAGCTAGGTGGGTGAGGGATGCTGAGCAGTTCCCAGAACAAATCTTAATTCCATTAAAGTTTATCAGAAAATTGTTTATGCATTTCATCAGGGCATGCATTCATTTCTTCCCAGAATGAACTCATAAATTAAATCAGCCAGAAAAGATTTGGAACAATTTTTCTTTCCTATCTTTTGCTCTCCTTTTCTTTTTTCATATTTCTTTCTTTTCAGGCAGTTGCCTGATCTAGAAACCTGAAAGTTGAAGTCTCTTTGGCATTTCAGGTCCAATCACCACGTCCTGAGTCCTATCTCTTTAGCAAATCTCTCCATTTAGTGTCCTCTCTTCTAACACTGAAACCACTACTTTCCTTGATGCCCTGATAAGTTATTTGTACCTTTGGACTCTTAGTTGTTCTGTATTACTTTGAATTAAAACAGCTTCACCAATATGTAAACATACTACTTTAAAATTACCAAAAATGTTGCTGATATTTATTATGTGTTTCCCAGTTTTAAAATTACAGTTTTTTGCTTTGTACTTCATTCATTTAATATTGTAATATTTATTTTAATATTATATTTTCATGAGTTCTTTTAAAAGATAGAATTTATGATTGGAGAAAAAGATGTTTAAATTCTGATAAATCAAAGTTATCCTATAAAAGCCATGAATGTGTTTCAGTTATGAAATATAATGTGTTATGAGTACTAAAAGAACTATTACAAACTTACGTGAATATTTTTTGTGCAATTGGAAGTTAAAAAGATATTTCTGTGGTCTATTATTTTCTAGATAGCCAGGGACAGTTCTAGTCCATGACTATGTGGTATAACTATTAGTTACCCAGCTTGAGATATAATTTTTTTTTTACCGTAATGGCTCTTGTCTTCAAAATAGCTGCAGATTCCTTCAGACATAGTAAAAATCAAACAAACCAGAACAGAATAGAACCAATAAAAACAAAGCAATGAATGCAATAAAGGACTTCAAAACAAGATAATTGTAAATCCAAAATGGTTATCATAATATATCTTGTTATCTTTGAAATAGCTGCCCATGTCTGGGAAGTAACCAGCTTATGGGATTTTAGTCAGGTTGACCTGCTCCCATCATGTGTAGTCCCCCCAACATCCACCATGCCCCCACAGACAGATCCCGGGCCTGGTCAATTAGAATTTCCCACATCCTGGACCATAATGTAGGGTTAAGCAGATGACCAAAGCCGAGTCTTCTTGGGGGCTGTTCTGTAGAAGTCTCCTATCTGTGTTTTCTGAGTTGGTTAGCTATGACTGTTAGAGTGACTACTAGTTGTGATTGGGAAAAGCATGTCTCATAGCAAGACTGTTATCGTGAAGTCCCTGAGCTCTTGAATCCAATCATGCTCTTCTTCATCTCAGATTCCTAGCTCAATAAGCTATAGGTGAGAAAAGCTCTCCCTGAAACCTCTGAGAGTTTGATAACTGAGACTAATAAACTGACAGTAGACAGAGTAATAGGAGAAAAGGGGGTATCCTTTGGATCTTGAATGCCCTCCCCAAAAGGCCCATGTATTGAAGGCTTGGTCCCCAGCCAAAGCTGCTATTGGAAAATACCACTTTTAGAAGGTGGAGCCTAGTGGAAGAAAGTTAGGTCACTGAGGGTGTGTCTTCAAAGAGGATTATGGACATAAGTTTCTTTTTCCCTTTGCTTCCCAGCACCATGAGGTGAGCAGCTTGCTACACTTATGCTTCCTCCATAATGGGGCCAAGTAACCATGGATTGAGACCTCCAAACCCATGAGCCAAAATAAGCCAAAATTGGCTTTCCTTCTTTCCTAAGTTGATTAGAACTAACATCCAAGGTAAGTGCATCTGTTCCATGCATAGAGATATCTCACAAAAGAAAAGAATCCCAAACCCAGTGATATTAGAGGCATATATAACTTCCTCATGGAAGAGAGGAGAAGAGATGGAGGTAATTTCAAGGAGAGTAAAGAATAGAGACAGTCTCACACAGTCTGCCAAAGCACGGTGTCACCCCTGGTATCCTCGCGTGTGGTCTCAGTTAGCGTTCCCTAGTTGATAAGATTCTGGGGAGAGGATTCATGATCCTTGTGCTCATTTTAGAGGGTCCACCTCAAACAGGTCGGGAGAGCTCAAAGAAAGCCCCTGTGTCCCCTGTTTCCCAAGTGCTCTTTGTTGAAGGGAAGCAGCATAAAGTAGCATATTGTGGGGTGGCATTTCCTGAACTCCTTTGAGCCAATAAGTTTTTTTTCTTCTTACAACTAAAATCATGTTGATGTTCAGGTCTCTCCTTCTCCTCCTGGTGTATAATGTGAATCCTCAAAATAAATTGAGCATTATATGGAAGCCCATAAAAGCAAAGACATTCATTCCTGAGGTTAAAAATAAAAAATGGAATATAGAGACATCAGTTAAAGCATTTACAGTGTTTATCAAGCAAAAATGAGTCACTGGACAATTAAAATAGCAAGGGAATAGCCAGAGGTTGTGAGTGCAGTGTGCAAAATCCAAGGGAACTCCGAGAAGCAGCAGCACTCAAACAGCATGTTAATGAGAGAGGAGCTTCCAGTAAACAGGCTTCAGGTGTGTCGGTGCCTGGTAAGAGGTCCTAGTCTTACCTTGCTCCTGACCCCATCCTCAACCCTTTGCCCCCACATCTACCCCTGCGGGGAGGGCCTAAAACTGGAAATTGATCACACATGCAGGGGCGAGGCAAGGTGGGTCCAAAAACAGAGTGCCCCAGGCGGGCCATGTACACAGGGTGCTCCAGTCCAAGGCTGCTTCTCACCACCCTTTATGGTCCTCGCCCTGGGAAGTTTGAGAGCCACACGAGCCACGGCACAGCCCTTCCTTGAGCAGCAGCCCAGACGCAAGTGTTGGCATGAGGGCCTTTGATGAGGTAAAATGCCTGTTTTGAGCATGACTTGATTATTTTTAGAAACTAAAAATTTAATTACTTTAGGCCAACTCAAAATACCCCTGAGTCAAATCACCTGTATCAAAGCAGCAGCTTCGAAGAACCCAGTATCTGCTGCCTCTTTCCTTCTGGCCTTGTCCTTTTAAATTTCTACCCAGCCTCCGAGAGCTTTTCAGAAGATGCAGATCTGATCTAATCGCAGCTTGCTGTCCTTCTGGATTCTGTTTTCATTACTCCCAGATCTTCTCAAGACGGCCTTCTAGCTTTACACTGTTCCGCAAGTGCTCATGAGTCATGCCTTTGTGCCTGTGCAAAGTTCTTCCTCTGCCTGGAGCACTCCTCCCCAGTTCTACCTGACAAAACTCACATCTTCTTCCTCTGGGAAGAACTCCTGTGTCTCCAAGGCACCAGAGGCTGAGAGATTTCCGCTTTCAGGTCCCAGGCATTCTGCACTGATCCTCTGTACCACTCTTACTCCGTGGATTTACTCAGTTCATATTTGTCTCTCTTACTCTGCCCTTACTAGGTAGACGCATCTTCTTTCTTTGTGCTCTTACACTTGACACACTATTTCATAGAACAATCATACTGTAAATGTTTCTCAAATGAGTGAATGAATAATGAATGCACCCGTGAATAAATAAACTATAAATTAAGCAAAAGAAATCAAGCATAGGACTAGGGATTTAGCTCAGAGGCATAAGCGCCTGCCTGGCAAGCGCGAGGTCATGAGTTCCATCCCTGGTACCAAAAAAAAAAAAAATCAAGCAAGCATATCAGGACATTAACCCTGAGGCTCCTCTCATAGATGCTTTCTTCCACATGGAGAGAAGGAAGTTTGTGTTCTGTTCTTTAGCTGTGCTTTTGTGTCATGGTCATTTAAGGATTCCAGTCTGAATTAGGCACAGTGTTTCCTGGATATTAAGCATTAAAGTATTAGTTAACATTGCCATCATCATTATTGTTATGGAAGAAGCACGTTGATTGGGTTCACAGCAGTAACACAGAGGTTGAGAACGCAAGATTTGGAGTGAAATTGCTTGGGTTTGTATCCTATGCCACCACTTACTAGCCTCTTAAAAGTGGCTTCATATTTTCTGAATCTTAGTATTCCAATATGTAAAATCAAGATGCATTCATCTCTCAGGTACTGATGAATGCTTCCTTTGTATCAAGAGTTGTTCCGGGTTCCTGGGTCCCGCATTGAGCAAATCAAACAAGAATCCCTGCTTTTGTGGGGCTCACAGTCATCAAATAAATGTGTCCCGAAGATGTCCGATGGTGATAAAGGCTCTGATTTAAAGGTGGGGAACAGGCAGAGAGCAATGGAATGGGGCTGGATGTCAAACCAGGAGATCAGGAAAGGCCACATGGAGCAGGTGGTATTGAGTGACACTGACTGTTGGAAGGACAGCAAGGAGGACACAGAAGCAAATCAAGCTCAGTGAGGTGAGATAAGCCTGGCATGGAAAGATAACACGAAGAGTGAGAGGCGAAAGAAGTCAGAGGGGAGGCCAGAGCAGGAGCAGCATCAAATGGAGCGCCCATGCCAGGACAAGGCCTCCTCCTTCTCTGAGTGAAAGCTCACTGAGGGTGAGCAGAGCCACGATGGGACCTGACCGGTAGGGCCTTGCCCACCACTGAGAATGGCAGAGCGAGGAGCAGGGTGGAGGCAAAAGGCCTCGGAATAGTTCAGTGGAGGGGATGAAAAGCATTCTTGTGGCCTCTGATCAAGATATTTTCCTTCCATCCTTCAACAAATTGTTATACTTACTTTTTCAGAATGTCTAGCTGCTGGAATATGATTGTGCTTACTTATGGTGCCCGTGGCATGAATTGCAACTCCTTTGCTTCACCATGCACAATGCACAACCTGCACTTCCACACGTGCTGCTCCTGAGAAAGGGAAGGAACCAGTAGAAGTCAAGGACGACATCTAGGGTTTTGGTATAAACAACTGGAAGGAAAAAGGTCCATAAACCAAGAAGGGCAGGACTACAGGGAATGTGTGTGGTGGGGGCAGACAGGAAACATTAAATTTGAGATGTGTGATAGTGAGGTCAATAAAAGACCCTGTGTTACTTGTTGGTATAAAGATTAAAAGATTAAATTGATGGTATAAAGATTAAATTGATTAGTACATTAAAAGCAGTTTCTGTTAGTTGCTAAATGTTAGACATTATTTGGAGACAAAACGAAGTCATACAGGGGCATTCATTCCCATATAACTGTCGTTGTGATAAGAAGAGGAGACACAGACACACACAGGGACAAGCATGTGGAGACCTAGACAGAGGGGCAGTTCACCTCGGAGAGAGCCTCAGAGGAAACCAGCCTTGCAATGCCTTGGTGTCAGGGCTTTAGTCTCCAGATTGTAAGACATAAAATCCTCTTAAGTAAGCCAAAACAAGGTAGACATTATTATTATAAGGCCACTTGAATTTTTGATAAGTGAATTTAAGTTTAGCGAACATGTACATAGATTTGTAATGGTGGGTGCATATATGTAAAGACAGCATCATTCTCTAAGTGGTTATTCTTTGGCCTTTCTAGTCCTTAATATAACTCTGAAACTTTAACCTACAGTTATTTGTTATCAAGTTATAAGTTATTTTAAAAAGAAGTACCACTGTAAATATAAACATATTTAAAATATGTATTAATAAAATTGTGTAAATGTGTTTGCACTTTGTCTTGCAAAATCCCCTTTCCTCTTCCCCTGTGGCACACATGGGCTGCTTTGTCTTATGGGATAATAACATGCAAATGAGAAACTACATTACAATAGAATCAATTGTCTTTCAGAATATCTTTCTGTTTCTAAGCAGATCTGAAAAATGAGGAATGCTCAGATCTAGATTGCAAAGCAGAATATTTTGATGTAACTGTACCCTGTCAGTAAGTAGGAACATGTTTATTACTATCAAGTATGAAAGGTTTGTCTGCCCATCTCCCCTCTTATTCTCTGGGCCACATTAAACTAGACAAATAAAAGAAGGTTTTGGTAAGATTAAGTAAACGAGATTGTTGGAAAAAAAAACTCTGTAGCATTAGACAGCAATTGTGGAAATCTTTGACAAGGCAGGGAAAAAAGGCAGAGGTACTCTATGGTCTAACATTAAGACACCATAGGACAAATTTTAGGGGACGCAGCTCAGGAGTTACACAAAGCACAGGCTATACAGACAGCGTCCCCTGTCTCTAAGCTTTAACCAAGTTGGTTGGTTTGTGGATTAGGAATTTTTAAGACTGAGTAGTTAACAGTTTTCAAAGTACATTAACATTTGCATGTACATTTTGAAATACATACATTGGGGATATTTTTTGGTTTTTCATGAATGTGTTACATGTTTCCAGTGATTTACTTGAGATTCTACAATGAAGCATTCCTGTATGATTGCTTGGTCGCTGCAGAGCACCACCATCGTACTTGGCTCCAGGAGAGCAGAATCTGTGTCCGAGTCGCCACGGTGTACATGGCCCCTGGAGCGCAAGTGCTCACTTAGGAGATGAAAGAATGAATCAAAGGGCAGTCTCGACGATGAGACGAATTCATGCTGATTAGCACACGATCCAGTACACAGCCTGATACACAGTCATCAGTCAACACAAAGTCATTCTTGGCATTATTCCTTTAATATCTACCTTCTCAGCAAGAAATTCCTCCTATGCCAATTTACAACTAATGTATCTCCAGAGTTCACCCCCAAAGCTCCTCTGTGGGAAGTCATTTCCGAGCCCACTTCTGAACTCAGAGTTCTACTTAGGGTTTCCAACAGTACTTATCTGTCTCCCTGCCACAGGATAGCCGGTAACATGGCTCAGTCCTTGGACTGTGAATTCCCAGGGATGGTCTCATTTGACTTAGAGTCCCCAGTGCCAACACACTGCTTGAAACATAGCAGGTATTCAGTAGATGTGAGATGAATCTTAGCTTCTCTTAGCTACGTTTCTACATGGTTTCCATTCGTTCTTTTATGAAATTTGGGAAATACTAGTTTTACCAGCAATATTTGCAATCTCAGAATTGCATGACTCTAGCATATGGTTATTCATTTTATGTTAACTCTTTCTTTTTTCTTCTTTCCTTTTTTTTTCTTTTTGTGATATTAAGGATTGAACCCAGGGTCTTTTCACTAAGCTACATCCTAATCCTTTTTAATTTTGAGTTGGGGGGTCTCACCAAGTTGCTGAGTTGTATAGGCTGGGCTCAAATTCATGATCCTCACCTTGGCCTCCCAGGGTGCTGAAATAACAGGCATGTTGAATCTTTCTAGTTTCAAAATGAAAGACGCTATATCCTGGTGATCTTGTACTCCAGTTTCAGAAATCTGCTCTCTCATACACTAACAAAACCTTTGAACATAGCTTTTGAGAATTCAAATACATGGAGAAAGAGAGCTGAAAGGGATTTCCTTCCACAGTAACTTTCCTAAATTACCCAAATGGTTATTGAAAATATTTTCAAAGCTTTCCAGCAATGGTAATGACAGACACTGGTTACCTTTGCAGTTGAGTCCTGCCTTAGATCAAAGAGATCTCTTTTGTTGCATTTTAATCCAATTTTGTCTAGTTTCCATCTCTTTAGAAATGGAAAAAAGCCAGCTAGAATCCTCCTCCAAGTAAACCATTCTATTCTTGAAGAAAGCCATTAAATCAGTCCTTAGCCTATAATTTTCAAGGTGAATTCAGTTCAGCTTCTTTCACCTTTCCTTGTAGGTCTTACCCTCCATCCTCTAATGGGTTCTGTTCCTTGCTTTAGACCTTTTCCAACTCCTCTGCAGCTCTCTAGAAAATCAGAAACCAAAGCTTGACTCAACACTAATAAGGACCTGACCAAGGTTATATTCGGAAAAAATTATAGGTTCTCAGCCTTTGTGTGCTGTGTGCTGTCAGAACATGTCAAGGCAAAAGAATGCCATTAATTCATATACCACAAAAGCATCATTTGTGATACCCTGAAACAAAGTTGAAGAAACAATTACCACTTTAAAAATATCTTCTCCCAGTCTGGGAACCAGCGCCATGGTGGGTGGCAGCTGGAGTGGGAACAGTCAGACCCCAGCCCCTTCCAGCGCATGGACAGGCAAACAAGATGTACCATATCCACCCCCTGCACCCCACCCCCTCGCCGCTGCAGCCGCGTAAGCGACCCTCTTATCCAGAGAAACACAGGCTGTGATGATAGCTATGGAGGTGAAATGCAGTTGGATGCCTGTGGTGTTTTGGTGTTTCACTGACATTGCAGGTCTAGGGCCTGTGGTCTGATCATGTGTTGGAAGGATAGCAGTATGCAGTTTGGCATCTGGGGGTGGCTCTCCTTCTGAGAGTTGTAGCCATTGTTGATTCCCTGTGGTCTTGTTTTGAAGTTCTATATTATTTCCATTGTTTTGTTGGGTTGGGTTTTACTCTCTTTTGTTTGATTATGTTAAATCCGATGGCAGGAGCAGCTATTTCAAAGATACAAGATATATTATATAGTAATTTTGGATTTACTATTGGCTTGTTTTAAGTCCTTAATTGCATTCATCATCTTGTTTTTATTGTTTCTATTTTATTCTGTTCTGTTTGATTTTTTGCTATGTCTGAAGGTATCTGCAGCTATTTTGAAGACATCAAAAGGCATTATGGTAAGTATTGTTGAATTTGTAATGTTTTGAAATCCTGTATCACTTACACTGGTTTCTTTTGATTGGTTTTATTCTGTTTTATCTGCTTTAAAATAAAATTTAAAAAGAAAAATAAATAAATATAAATATCTTCTTTGCAAATAACATGAAGAGCAACATAGGAAGATATTTAAAATGCTTACAACAAAAACAATTTCAAACAATAAGTGAAAAATAATATCAATAATATCAAAATAATATAAAAAATAAGATCAATACTATCAAGCTACTTTTTACAAGATCAGTTTGCCTGAGGAACTCTTTGAGGCATCGGTTAAGTAGAACCAGATTGTATTTCTGTGAATATTTGAAAATAAGGCTGCATTTTGATACTCAAATATATTCTGTCCATCAGAGCTTTTGTGAATTCAACTGCCTTCCAAATTTCTCAAAGTTTGTGAAGTTTTTTTTATACTTTAAGAATAATAATGTCATATTTTAGAAGTCATTATGTTTTATAATTTGTTTTCTTTTGAATATTTATCTGTGAAAGACTTTACTGCAATGGAGTTTTGCATTTTCTGTTCCGCAGTTTGCCTAGGAATATGCTCTATTGTAAAACAGCAGCTGGCATATGTGAGCTCGTTCTTACAGAGCAGGCTGGAGGGGATCCCTCATGTATTTTTCTATGTTCTAAGTTGTCGCCCATCCACCTTTGATTTTTTTCAGATACTAAACTGATAACAAATGGGTTCAGATACAACTAAAGCTTGTTCTACAAGATTTCTGAATTTATAAGTTTTCTAAGCTTCTACAGATTTCTAAGTTTTGACCTCGACTTCTCTTGTTTTCCCAATAACTAGTTTTGCTCCCCTAAGTAATTATTTTATCAAATCTCTTCCTATTCTTTTTAAAACACACACACACACACACACACACACACACACACATGAGCTAGGAAACAACGCTATGGAAATAAATCTTTTTTTGTTTCCTCCTACAATGTCAGCACCTGAAGCAAGACTCAAGCAGAAACCAAAGATAATGTTCAAAAAACACCCCTGGGATAAGTCAGGCATGGTGGTGCACACCTGTAATCCCAGCACTCAGGAGGCTGAGGCAGGAGGATTGTTGCAAGTTCAAGACCAACCTGGGTATATTGGTTACTTTTCTTCCTTGCTGAGACAAACACCTGACACCCAAAGTTAGGGAAGAAAAGGTTTATTTAGCTTACAGTTTCTGGAGATTTCAGTCCATAATCAGCTGGCTCCAAGACAGGGTGGTATGGCAGTCAGGCAACACTCCAAGGCAGCAGTCAGAGCAAAAGAGGGCAAAACGCAAGCCTCTTCTCTACCCTCAAATTGTACTCAGGCCACCACCACCCCCACCAAAACCTTCAGGCTGGGTGTAACACTCACAAAATGTCCTTGCCCTCCTTTGCACAGGATGAGGATATTTACAAAGTAAGAACCCTGGCTTCCTGCTGAGTCTCTCAGCTAAACTTCTAAACTTCTCAAGTTGACACAATGTATTAACCATAAGCCTGGGCTACAAAGTGAGCTCAAGGCCAGCCTGAACTGCATGACACTCTGTCTCAAAAAGACCTAACACAAAAACAAACAAACAAAAAAACACCCCTGGGAGAACCTAAGGGAAACTACACACACATAACCTATCTGGCCCCCAAGGAGCTGTCAGCTCAGCCTGATGTCCTGAATCCCTTGCTAACTCATAGGTCTGGGGCATCATTCTTCATGGGAGATAGTATGTTTTATTACACTCACAAAATAAAAATACCTTTTACTAGAAAAGATCTTAGGTTTATTTGTATAATTAAAACAAATCGACCAGCCAGTGCTAGTGTTGAGAGAAATGCTGTGTGAGAAGAGGAATAGCCAGTCTCAATTTATTCCCAGACAGGGTTTTTCACACACTTAGGCCACATCTCAGATAAATATGTAACTGAAACAAAAGTTCCCCCAAGATCCTAACAATCCTTACTATGTGCTGTGCTGATATATCCTGTGTTGTTTGTTCTGTCCCATTTTTGAGTGCCAGTCCAAACCCGCTGAATTGTTTATATGACCTACTAGAAGGTTACAAGCTATAGCTGGAGAAACACTGCTCTGGGGCACTAGGGCTTCACACTCACAATTCCCCAACTGATTTGTTTCCGACTCCCATGCCCTAAATCAGTGTACATATGATGTGTTGCCTACTATCACCATGGAACTTTTCTCACCCAGCCTTTTTCCTCTTACAAAACTTTTTCCTTCAGCCAAGAGCATTATAGTGTTGTTTGTGGATACTCTGGAAACATTTCTAGATCCTTTGATCCTTCACTCTAAAAAGAATAAGCTATAAACAACCGACAAAAGAGGGCTCTGATTTAGGATGATTTAAGTTAAAAATAACAGAAAGCCAACATCTAGCTGTCTTAAAGCATGTACAATTACACTGTCACCATGAGAAGTTTCAGAGCTAGGCTTGGCTGAGTCAGTGGCTCACTGAAGTCACTTAGGACACTGTAGTTCCTCCCACATCTCTGCTTGGCCATCCTCCATGCCGTGGATGAGGAAGCTCCAGTCATACTTCAAACCACATTTTGAAAAAAAGATAGACTTGAGTGACAGCTTCCTTTTCTGTGAGTTGTGGGCGTTGATAATAATACCTATTTCACAGATCACTGCAAGGAAAATTTACTTAATGTGACTTGTATAGGATTTGGCCCATAGTACCCACTCAATAAATGTACTCAGTGTTAATTTATTTCTGGATATGGGGAAACTCATCATAATTCAAACTGTAGGTGATGTACGCGACCCCCGGGATGAGCAAAATCCACGAGACACTCGAAGAAATTTTGGAATGGAGCGTTTATTGCCAGGCCTGGCGACGCAGTCTCCCTAGGAATCGATTCGGGACTGCGCGCCTCTCAGTGGCCTGGAGAGGCTTATATCATATCAGAACAAAGGGAGGAGGGGTTTTGCAAGCGCGGGTACAGAAGCA
>RJWT010009543.1:0-25055 GCA_004365215.1 Cuniculus paca | reverse complement strand
CAATCCTTAAGAACCAGCAGTAAGTCAATCAACATTACATTAGAAACATAACATTTTATCCTTGGACACCCAAAACTCATGCACATCCCTCTATGCAAAAGGCATTTAGTCCATCTGCAAGAGTTGACCAAGTCCTAACAGTTTCAGCGCTGCTGAAAAGTCCAAGTCCCAGGTCTCTGAAATGTAAGGGAAACTCTTAGCTATGCAAATGAAAACAAAGTTAAACACTTCTAATATGCAAGGGCACAAGACAAACATTTTCACTCCAAAAGTTACAAACAGGAGGGTACAAAGCATTGGGAGCAAAACAAGTCCAAAATCCAGCAGGGTAAATGTTAAATCCTATAGTTGCTTGTCCAGCATCTGAAGCAATCTGTGACAAATTGTGAGCACCGAAGGGCTTGTATGGTTCCACCCCTATGGCACTTCTAGTGGTCACCAAGCCCATGGTATCTCTCTCATGCTGGCTGTGCTCCCCCGTGGCAGGTTTCCTTAGATGATCCACATTCCTGGCTTTTCCAAACTTCTGCAGTCTCCATTGCGCCTTTGGCGCTACACTCATAGCTTCACACACTGCCCTCTCAGGGGCACACTGCCTGGCCCCCCAGGCCCTCTGAATTTGGGGTGGAAGCCTTCTTAACCTCAGAGCTTGTGCATTCTGCATGCACCTAAAACCAGCACCACGTGGATGATGCCGAGGTCTGCAGCTAATTGGAGCAGTAGCCAGGCTTTCCTCTCTCTTAGCTGTAGGTGTCGAGTGCATGGATCGCTGGGCACTCTGAGGCTCATTCTGAAGAACAGATTCTCTATGCCACCGCCATTCTGGAACCTTTTGGGGCCTCTGCTGCCAGTCTGGAACATGGTGCTCTGAGGCTTTCTCCTCAAAGCAAAGTCTTTCAACTTTGCAGTTTGGAAGCTGCAAAGGTTCGAGACTTGCTGCTTTTTGCACTGCCTTCAGGCTATCTTTTCTATTTCTCTGTTCCACAGCAATCGAGGTCTCAGCTTTATCTTTACAGTCCACAGCTTTACTGGAGCTTCCTTTCTGGCCAAACTCTTGTTTTGAATCACCCTGCTGGGCACTGTGCTCTTGATTTGTAATGTAAATCTGGCTAAAAGCCCCCAACAATAGCCATACCACAGCCTCAACATTCGACTGCCTTGATATTTCTTTTGCCAGAATAATCAGCCCACCATCCTTAATCTCAGTCTCAGGCAAAGTCTCTGGACATGAGCAAAATGCAGACAAACTTTCTGCCAAGCCATAACATACATTAACTGGAGTCCAGCACCCAATGCAGTCCTTCTTCCCGGCAGAAACCTCTTGAACCTGGTCTTTACTGGCAGACTCTCTATCAGCCTCCTGGTCTCCTCAGCTCTGACCAGAATCTCCCCTACAGAACAGCCTAAACTGTTCCAGCGCTATGCATTTAGGTGACATCGCTGAACCTTTCCAAACTCTTCCCATAACCCATTCCCAAAGGCTCTTGAACCACATGGTCAGGTACAGTCACAGCAATGACCTCACTCCACTGGTAGCAAATTCTGTTTTGGTTACTTTTTCTTCATTGCTGACACAAACACCTGACACCAAAGTGAAGCAAGGAAAGGTTTATTTAGCTTACAGTTTTTGGTGGTTTCAGTCCATAATCAGCTGGCTCCAAGGCAGGGTGGCATGGCACTGGGGCAACACTTCAAGGCAGCAGCCAGAGCAAAAGGGAGAAAACAAGCCTCTTCTCTACCCTTATATTGTACACAAGCCACCCCCGCTTCAGGGTGGGTGTAACACTCACAAAATGTCCTTGCCCTCAGTTGCACAGGATGAGGCTATTTACAAAGTAAGAACCCTGGCTCCCTGCTGAGTCTCTCAGTTGAACTTCTGAACTGCTCAAGTTGACACAATGTATCAACCATAAGAATGGTTGTGTATAGTGAAATGAATCCCAGCAAGCCAGTTCCCTACCAGGCTGTTCTTGAGGAGGGGTCCAGGGACTCACTTCTCAAAAGAAAGATTGACGTTTTCTACCTTTTAGCCTGCAGTGGGTTGGGTCTTGGAGATTTTCGATGTGTTCTCAAGGAATCTTTCTTTTTGTCCCTGTACAAAGTATTGCATTTCTTTTTAATGGGGCTAATATCTTCAGCAATCAGACATCTCTTGGCTCTGACATTTCAAGTGGTTCCTGTTAGGTCAAAACTTAAGTATTTCAAATTGCTCTGCTCTGCCTTTTGTTCCAATTATCATTATAAATCTGGTGAAAAGCATCCAGCAGTATCCATGCCACAACCGAGATCCTTGTAATTTCCTTCATCAGTTCAGTTAAGCCAGGCCCTTAAACTCTGCTTCACAAAAGGGCTTGAGACATGGACAAAATGTGGAAAAAATGTTTTTGCCAGAGTGTAACCTAGATGACCTCTAGTCTATTTTCTTAGAGTCTTGGATCCCTACTGAACCTGGATTCATGAGTGTAGCTTTCATTGTCCTCATGCCTATCAGCATTCTGTTCTTCTGCACTCCCAACAGAACTGCCCATCAGGCTCTGCATATCCTATTTTAGGGCTTCTCTTGCCCACACCTTCAAACCTTTCATAACTCCTCCCACAAACCAGCTCCAAAGGCTTCTGATAGCTCTGGTCATGTACAGTCACAGCAATGACCCAGCTCCCTGGTTCCAATTTTCTGTAATCACTTTCCCATCACTGACACACAATACCTGGAACTAACAACTTAAAGGAAAAGAGATTTAATTTGGCTCATGGTTTCAGGATAATCAGTCCATGTTAAGTGGCTCCAGGCAGACATATTGTGATAAAAAATGTGGCAGAGGAAAGCTGCTTATTTCATGGAATCCAGGAAAAAAAGTGGGAAATAGTGCTGGAGAGAAAGGGACCTGAACCAAATAGTACCCAGAGTCATGCCTCTGTGACTCCGCCAACACACCCAGAAATGCGTTTCACTAATTCTTCGTGAAGCTCCCAAGACAAGAAATTCAGCATAATGAAGCTTAACTATCACCAGAAAACTCCCTGGAAGGGTCACAAAACCAATACATAGAATAAAAATAAGATCCAATCTCAAAGTGACACTCTCTTTGATTCTATTTTAATAATATCCTAGAAATGACACAATTGTAGAATTAAAGAACAGATGACTGCTGGGGGTAAGAAATGATGCTGATGGGAGGCAGTCATGACTTATGTGGCAGCAAGAACGAGACTTTGACAGTGATGGGCTGAGTACAGCTACGGGTGACCAAATTTGCACATGTGATAAAGTGGCACAGAGGTCTCTGTACACATTATGCCAGTCTATGTTCCCTGTTCTAGATACTATATGAAAAGTTTTATGGCATTTAACCATAAAACTATAGGAAAATCGTTAAAGGCTACAGAGGATACCTGGACTATCTTCGCAATTTCCTATAAATCTATAATGACTTCACAATATAACTTTTAAATCTGTTTCATTACATTTACTAATCAAAGCCAGTTATTTAAAAAATGACCATCCAGAAGTATAACAATCTATTTTATTATTCATTTTTAAATTTTAAAGTTTTGATTTTATTTTAAAATAAATGTTTGGCTTTTTCAAGTAAAGAGTGTGTTGTTTTCTAATAAGCATGCTTTACTAATTTTTTTCTTAAATTTAAGTGCAATTCACTTTTCTTAATAAGATGATACCTTCTTTGATAGAATTATATGTAGCTGTATACAAAAACAGCACGTCATTACTAAATGACCATGATGAGATTATTTTATGCTTTTATTTTCTTGAAATTATAGAATTCCTATGATGTAGACATAAATACTAAAGTCAGCTTTTAGAAGTAAAATGAACTTATGATATACTCAATATTCTGTTTCCATTTCAAGTAATAGTTGTTAAAATGTTAAACCTGGATGAATAATAACCAAATTATCTAACTTGTTTGTAAGACTTCTATCCCATACTTTCTGAGAAGCTATACTGGTATTTGCATTGCCTCCAAGTGGCTAAGCAAGGAAGGTTCCCCAAGTCTGGGGACAGTGGTGAGTGAATCACTTAGCTATCCAGAGCTCAGATTCCTCTTCTATAAAGTGAGGCAATACAACATAGTCTATCTGGGCTCTTCATTTAATGTTCTTTGCAAACATAAATAATACCAGCCATAACATCGTGAGTTTTCAAAATGTAATGCCAGACAAAATTGAGACATTATGATATCAAAGAGGAACCTTCCATTAACTACTTACCTTTGAATAGAATGCTTTATGAGTTAATTTAGCAAACCTCTTCAAATTCCACATGTATCCAAACGTTTGTGAGTAGCGCAACAGCATTCTAAGTCTTTTAGGGAAAGAATAAAGGGGTTGCAGAAACGTTGATGCAATCAGTAGGAAAAAAGAGACAGAAAATTGATCAAAGGAAGGAAGGTAAGATTGACTCAGTTTAGATAATTTAAGTGCAAATATTCTACTAATTCGCCTATTTCATAAAGTACCACTGCCAAAGTATATTACTGAACATTTATTTGTGTGAGGTCCTCTGGTAGATGCTGTACACATTAAGGAATAGCCCCATACCCTTTCTGCTGTTATGTGGCTCAAGATCCAGACGAGGCATGGAAATACCAGGATAATTGCAGATTAGTGTAATGGAAGTGAACTTGGAGTGCTGCAAACACCGCTGAGCCTTATGTTCATATTGCAGTGGAAAGAAGACTCAATCAGGCCGCTTCAAAAATATGGTGAGTCCACAAATCTCTTATTTCCTAGCTAAACTGACATTAATTGTTCTCTTTTGTTATCTTCTGTACTAAATAAACTGTAGGTTATAGAAAAAATAATTAGCTGTTTGAAAATCATGAGCACTCTAGAAGTCTTCACAGGTTCATCAAGTTCAACACTTGGATAATAAGGCAGCCATTCCTAATCAAGTAATTCATTGAGTATTATGGATGAACTTACTTAAATCAAAAGATCACCTACTTGGATATATTCTCAGCATTCTAGCTAAATATTTATTCTCATGACAAACATTTATAAAGACCACAAATTACACTCGGAGGTGTGTACACAGCAATAAATAAGTAATAGATAGTTTGCCTACTGTGATATAAATTCATTAGTGGACATATCATTGAGACAACAGTCAAAAAAGAATATCCATTAAACTATACTATAGGCCAGATGGACCTAAGAATTACAGACATTTCACCTGACAGCTGAAGAATACACATGCTTTTCATTTGTACATAAAATATTCCATAGAACAGATAATCAGTCCACTAGGCCACAAAACAAATCTCAACAATTTATAGAAACTGAAATTCAATCATGTGTCTCTTCCAACCACAATGGAGTAAAATGAGTGACTGGTAACAAAAGAAAGTTTAGAAAGTATGCAACAACATGATATTGAACAAAAGATCATTGAAAAAATATTCTAAAGGAAAAGTAGAAACTTTTTTCAAGCAAATGAAAATGGAAACACAACACACCAAAACCTCTGAGATAGACCAAAAACCAGAACTCAGAGGCAAGTTTATAGCAATGTGTTTACATTTAAAACTAGAAATATTTTAAATCAGGAATGGTGCCTTTAAAAGACCTAGAAAAACAAGAAAATATCTAGACACAAATTAGTATCAGCTAATAAGTAAAACAGATCAGAATTGAGATGAATAAAAGAGATTTTTTAAAAAATGTAAAAGATTGGTGAAATAAAGAGATGGGTTTTGGAAAAGATAAAATCAACAAACCTTTAGCTAGACAAACCAAGAAAAAATAAAAGTAGACCTAAATTTTAAAAAATGAGATTATAAAGGAGACAGTAAAACCTACAACACAGATATACAGAAGATATATATTCATGAACGATTATGTGCCAAAAATTAGAAAACCTAGAGGAGACAGAATTTCTGGACATATATAACCTACTAAAATTAAGCTATGAAGATATAGGAAACTTGAGCATACAATAGCAATTAATGAGATTAAACCAATAATAAAAACTCTTCCAACAAAGAAAAGCCCCAGACAGGATGAATTTGCTCCCTAATTTTATAAAACTTCTAAGGGAAAAGTAACACCAATTCTTCTCAATGTATTCCAAAAATTTGAAAGGGGAAAAATTTCTCCAAATTCAGAGTACAAAGCCAAAACTGGGCAAAGATACAACAGTTTTTGATAACAAAACTGGGCAAAGATACAACAAAAGAAAAAAACTGCAAGGCAATATCTCTGATGAATATGGATGTAAACGTTCATAATGAAATACAGGTACAGGAAAATGGCACATCAAAACCATCATCCATTATGATCAAGTGAGATATAAACTAGAGATGAAAGAACAATTCATCACACATGAATAAAAAGTATAGTACTTCACATCGATAGAGTAAAGGGAAAAATCCATGTGATTATCTCAACAGATACAGAAAAAGCATTCAAAACATTCAACATCCCTTCATAAGACGAAGTCTCAACAAATTAGGTACAGAAATAACATACTTTAACATAATAAAAACTATACGGACAAACTCAGCCAACATCACACTGAGTGAGAAAAGGTAAGTATAGTGCCAGAGGTGTTAGTAAAAGCAATTAGGAAAGAGAAGGTAAGAAAAGGCACTCAACATGAGTGAGAGAAGCTAAGTTATCCCTATTTTCAGACAATACAGTTCAATATATAGAAAAGAAGACAGACTCCACCAAAAGATTATTAGAAGTCATAAATGAATTCAGTAAAATTTCAGCATACAAACCAACACACAAAGAGCAGTAGTATTTTACATATACTAATAGAATACTTGCTGAGAAGGGAATCATGAAAGCAATCCCATTCACAAGAGCTACAAAATCATGTTTAAAATCTAGGAATAAATTGAGCAAAGGGAGTAAAAGATCACTACAATGAAAATTACAAGATGTTTTTGAAAGAAATTGAAAAAACACACAACACAGAAAGACCTCCCATGTTGAGCATTTCAAAGAATTCATATTGTTGAAATGGGTGTACTACCCAGCATGCTTTTCATTCAATACAATCTCAAAGATACACCGATGATATTCTTCCCAGAGTTAGCAAAAATATAATCTTTAACCTTATTGAAAACTGGAAAATCAGTGAATAAGCAAAACAATAAAAAGTCCAGAAATAAACCCACACATCTACAACAAATGATTGCCAACAGAGGCTCCAAAAACATACTTTAGAGAAAATTTTCTCCAATAATTGGTGGTACAAAAACTGGATACGTACATGAAGCAGAATGAACCATGACACCCATCTTTAACTGTACTGAAGATAAACGCAAATTGAGTCACACACATAAATGTAAGAAGTAGAACTATGAAGCTATTAAAAGAAAATATAGAGGGAACACTTCAAGACATCAGCATAAGCAATGACTTTTTGGATAGAACCATAAAAGCACAGGCAACTGACCAAAAATAAATGGATGGAGCTATGTCTAATGGAAAAATTTGCACATCAAGAGCAACAATGGAAAAAAGATACAACAGAACTGAAGACAGTGTTTTCAAAGTACATACTTAAGAATGGTTTAATATTAAGAATATACAGAAAATTGGAAAAATTCATTAATTTTGAATTTTAAACTTAGCAAATGATCTGAGTTGACACATCTGAAAAGAAGAAATTCAAGTGGCTCTTCAGCTTATGAAAAATGCTCATCATCATTAGTTGTCAGAGAAATAACAATGAGATGCGATTTCACCTAAATTGGAATGGCTATTAATATAGAGACAAAAGACAATGATGCTGGCGATGACCTGGAGAAAAGGAACTCTTAAATGATGTTGGTAGGAATGCAAAGTAATAGTTGTTATGAAGACCAATACTGAGCTTCCTCATAAAACTAGAGTCCTACCATGTGATACAGCTATAATGAGTATATAACCAAAGAATATGAAATCAGCACATCAAAGTCACAGTGTCTATTGAAGGAACATTCCCAATAGATAAGGTATGGAAATGACATAGATGTCATGAGTGTGTGAACAAATAAACAAATGTAGTATACTTACACCATGAAATAATACACAGCCCTTCTGAAAAATACAGTGCTATTCTATCACTTGCAAGGACTTCTCTGAAACTGGAAAATACTATGCTAAGTGAAATAAGTCAGACAGAGAAAGACAAAAACTGCATATTCTATCTATATGTGGAAAAGAAAAATGTAGATCTCAATGTAGAAAAGTGATAAATAGAGGCTGGGAAGAGTGGCATGGAGTGGTATTGAAGGAAGTTGAACTATGGGTGTAAACCAACACAGAAGGAATAAATTCTAATGTTCTACAGTGTAGTAGGTTGGCATAGTTCAAAATACTCTATTATATATTTTATAAATAATTAAAAGGAGTTCAAAGTCCTCAAAGTCAAGTAGTGGAGACGGAAACATTAATTATCCTAATTTTGCCAGTACACAATACATTCATGTATTTAAACACCATTCTATACTCCATAAATATACACAATTTCTACATGTTAATTAAGATTATTTTTAACTACTGAGGACTTTAGAAACGTTAATTACTCTAATATGATCGTTACACCTTGTATACATCTATCAGTTTATCACACTGAACTTTACAAATATGATCAAGCAAAGCAATAATAAAAATAGTATTTTTGGCATTAGATGTGACTGCCATTTGGGATAAAAATTAAATTAAAAAACTGTTAGGTTTGCAGGCAACTAAATATTAGAGCAAACAGTTGACACTTTAAATAAAATGGGAATATATCCTAATGCTGAAGTCATATTGATTACCTCAGCAATTAAAACAGCAGTTTGCTTCCATATATTACATAAAAGAGCAAGTTCAGCTTTGCCTCAATTAACCCAGATTTCAACTCGAGGGCACAGGATCACGAGCCAAATGGTTTGTCCTCAAATCCCACAGTGAGAGTAGAACATCAGATCTGGTCACCTTTCAGCAGACTTTTAAAGCCCATTTTTTAATGGTGGCTTAATTTATGACTGCCATTTTTTCCACCTGATGACCTGAATGTTACTAATTAAACATGCAAAATTATGTGTGAAAAACAGAATTAGAACTAAAAAAAAAATAGATGGAAAAAGTCGACACTGATATTTCAAAGTAACAAAGGGCAGAATGTAAATGATTTTGCTCTGCCCCTCCACCTCAGTGCATAATAAAAGATTGTGGATACAAACCAAGTGATAGTAAAGGGCAGAGTATTTAAAATAAATGACCATGTTTATTTGCCCAGCATGTATAATAACATTTTGCCATCTACAGTTACTGAGGTCACACGAAAACCAAATAAAATATCTGGAATTCAAAAAGAACAGAATGACTTCCTATGAAATAAAACATCTGAAGCAAAGACAATGGCATAATTCGTTATATTGCTGTACTTCAGAGGACACAAATGAATCAGCTTAACAAAAACCACCTCATCACCCACAAAATGTGGCAGTGGTTCTCTCCGTATGCTTTTGGAACTTTTCAGAATGTTCTATTGTTGATTGAAGAGATCAGTAGACCTCTCTCATTTGTTAGCTAATAAAAAACATCCTTCTGTCTTGAGGGTTAAAGTAGGTTACAGTGTCCAGTTGCATTTTCTTAAGTACCAAGAAGGACTGTGTTGAAATAGAGCGCTATGCACAGAGGTAGAAGGGGGGGTACTGTTGATGGGCCTCTGGGTATTATTCTTCTAATTTTGGTCAGTCACCTATATCTCCTTGAATGTAGTTTCTGAGTTGTAAAATTCTTTTACTGAGGCTTTTCATTTCCTTCTGGGGCACGGGCACAAAGGGATCCACTTCTGCCCTATGTACTCCTGAACGGGGTTTACCAATCCAAACAGGACCGGCAGCCCCGCAGGACCTCGGACAGCGTGCCTTTGCTCAAGAGAAAGATGCAAAGCGCCATTAATTACAAGTCCGTGATAAATACGTATTATTATATCCAAAAAAGGATAAACTACAGAGGGGCAAGTGTTCATCTGTGCCTCTTGGTTAAACATGACCCTACAGCTATTTCCTCGTGAGCAGCGGAATCGCCTTCCCGCGGCTCTGAGCAGTGGCCACCACCAGCCTTTTGATCAGAGTCAAGATTTGATCATAGGTGAGTAAGCTCCTTGCCCTTTGTTTATTCACACTCTACGGTTCTGTAGCTAGTATCTCAATGTTGTTATTTTAGCCTGAGCATAACTTCTTCATCACATCCAGAAAGACAAAGTTCTTTACACAGGATATTCTGATTTAGTGTGATGCTGAAGAGTTAGAAGTCAAAGAGAAGCAAGTGAAGTAAAGAAAGCAAGTGAGGAGAGGATAGTGGAAATGTTCAAAAGAAAATCAAAGCTAGAAGAAGGATAAGTAATAGAGCGAAGGTAGCCTTTGAATAGAAGCAATAAAAATAATAAAAAGAGCTGCCAAGAGGCCATTCTTGCTTCAAAACTATCAGTAAACAAGGAAAATACTGCTAAAGTGAAGTTTTATGATTTGCTTTTCACTCTCTACAAGGATGATCTGGAGTAAATGTCACAAATACACACAAAATGAACAAAACAAAGAATTATTTCAATTGTTGAGGAAAAGCATGACAAAGTCTGTCACATTTTCAAAACTAAGGGTCCTAAGCCCTTAATAAGAATAAAACAGAAAAACACCATTGATAATTAGTACCACATTTGTAATCTGTTTAAGTCCTGGATGGTATTTTTTTTAAAAAGTTAAGTAGTATTGTTCACATACTATGCAATCTAGGAAAAACTCCACAAATGCCAAAGCCATTTCATAAGGCTTTAGCAGAGGACATGGTATTGAAATTATGAATAGAAATGATTTGTACTTAGCATTTCTCTGGCATTAGAGACATGATTGGAAATTTTTCTTTTAATTAAAACTGTCAGCATGGAAGGGTTTAAGGATGATCAGAACAAATCCAACCAGCAAACTTCATTAGCCAAGAAAGTTACAGGAAAAGTAAAAAGCACTATTTACTACTATTATAAGAAACAGGTCTACCTATGAACCATATGTAGTGGAATTATCATTAATATTTTGAATCCACTGTGAGCAGAATGTTGAAAACCTTCAATCAAAGTTCCGTATGTTGCAAATAACCAAGTAGTTTTGTGATCAAAATTAATGAATGTGTATTTAGTTTTTCCTACTACTCTTAGAACGAAGATATTAATATACTTTAGAGGACAGTAACTTCAGGAAATTAATCAGTTGTGTTTCTTCCTTCTGTTTCAGTTAGCACTAAAACAGAATTTAAAGAAATGACACAGGCTGGTTTTTATTGTAACTTAACTCAATCACCCTAGTAGTTGAAACCACAGGAGGCACCAACAGTAGTGGCACAGGTCAACCCGTGGTTCAGAATGAGCTTCCTCACATAAGCGCTTACCACTTCTTCTATTCAGTTATCCATATATCTTCTATTCTGTTATCAATGTCATTTAAATCACAGGAATGCAAGGATTTCTTCAGAAACTTGTGATGTGAGCAGAAACTTGAATCAGTATCAAGTGTCAAAATTGTCCTTTTGGAATTTTTTTTTAATCAAAGAGAAAACCCTTGCTCAACTTGTAGACTCAGGAAAAAGCTCTCAGTAAAAAGACTTATGCATGGTAAAAACTTCAGTGATATTGGGTATCTTGTGAAAATAGAATTAAAACTCCACAAAAGTTCACAGTGCAATGCTCTAATGAACTTTTCAAAAATTCTAGCTGAGGTTCAGCCTCCTCTGATTGCAAAATCCAACCTTGAAATCGACCGTCTCAAGAAGCCTGCAGAAGTCTTCTTAAATAAATATGCTTCTGTTAGAGTTCCACTGCTAAAGAACCAGGAACTTTTTTTTTTTTCTGAATATGCCACAGAAAAGATATGGCAACATATTTAAAGAACAATGTTACTCTTCCAGCCCAACATGATCATTAAATTCTGAAAAGTACTGTGTTAAAACACCTTATTACACTTTACTTCAGCCTTTCTAACAGCACATCTGCTACTAACTTTTGCATATCCTTCTAAAATTTTAAGATTGTACTGAAAAGTTTTACCTGAACTACATCCTAAATTTTCTTTTCCTTAATTCTCTTGAATTACTTTCACCAAACTTATCAATATTCTTCTTCACAACTTGCACTGATTTTTATAAAATTTATTACTGTCATAAAATTACTTCTCTAACCTTATAACTTTCATATACTCAGCATATAAAATGTGACTATGTAGATTATTGTGTGTATTAAGGAGACAGATGTGGCTGTGTCAGACAGCCTGCTTAATTTACACTGATTACACTGGCTGAATCCATCCATCGCCACATCAATCATTACTTTTCATATGGTGTTATTCATTTCTTTCTCACAATGACATCCATATAGTTATGAGAGTGAATAAGAAATTTCATGACTATTTTATTTGATTATAATTCACTCTGTTGATTTTTCTTTCCTAATATTGCCTCCAGTTACAATGCTCCAGGAAAAATTCACTCATCTTGTGATACAAATATTTCAAGTTGGCCCATCAGTTCTGAGTTTCTAGTAGCTGTTTTCATTTGAAAAGGAAAATAAGACCTGTTCTGAATATGAAGAGATATAAGAAAATGAGAGTTAATGGTAATATATCCTGCACATTCTTCTATTTTTTACTATAATATAAAAATGACTGGACAGTACCCTAAATTTGTATTTTTGAAAACAAATAGAAGGACAGATACCAGGATAGTGTCTCCCCCTCTCCCTCCAGTCACCAGACGAAGAGCCAGTGCAGTGTAATTAGTATTGGGGATTCAACACTATGGATCATTGATCCTCTGCCAATTCTATTCATATGCTAAGTCCTTACAATTGAAGTCGTGACTTCAATATGTCGATTCTCTGAAAAGCAGAAAAGATTTTGGGGTTTTAGCAACTTTTGATCCATGGATAATTTTACACATGTCAATTGTTTCCAAAATTGTAATAGGTTTTTTTTTCCATTTTTATGAGGTTTTCTTTTTGTGTGGAGATCCTGAGTGAAACTACTTTCTGCAGCTTTCACTACCTTCTTTGACACTAGAACTCCTTCATACTATAAATAATATCTGCTCATTTGCTTTTTGTAATGTACTATTGGAAAATATCCATAGTTTTATCTTTGAATGCCTGTCACCTGTGGCGACATGCCTGGGAAGCTTTATCGATCAACTCTCAACCACAAGACAACAAACATGTTGATATTGTATACACTTAAATATCTCACAAATGTAGACACATCTGTTTTATCATCTAAAACAGAAATGTGGCTCTTTTTGAAATATACATTACCATTAATAATAATAAAGTGCAAACTAATGCACACTGTTACTTCTGACCAATATTAATCATGTATTATATAAATAATTTGTATATAATTATACAAATTTTTCATTAAATATTCCACATTAGAATGTTATTTTGCACTTATGGAAATTGATAAAAGGACTCTTTTTTAAGTGGAAATAGTCATATTCTATACCAGGCACTATGTAGTAGAATCCTTGATTAATGTATATCAAACAGAAGCAACTTATCCTTAAAGAAAATGAAAATAAATTAATATGTGACTTCTAACATTACTCACTTTCTAATCAATGAGTCAAAATATCTGACACCTGTGACTAAAGAATCGTTTCTTTTGGCTCATGGTCTCAGTAGATTCAGTCCATGGTCTATGGGTTCCAAGGTATAAAAGGCACAATGAAAGGGCTGGGTAGATGAAAGCTGTTCACATCATGGTGGGCAGGAGACAAACAGAGAAAGGGGAGGGTCCAGAAACAGCACTTGTGACCCACCCCTTGCAACCAGGTCCCACCTCCAAACATGAGACTTTGTGGGCAAGGGGCAGTTTAAACCTGAACCATAACAATTCTGTCATGGATATTCACATGCTCTCTTCAGCTGACACATCATTGCTGGAAATACTGGTTGAGAACTTACAGCTAGTCTCCCATGGGGCATATTCCTGGCCACACAGAACTGTCTTGCTCCAGGTGCCTCCTCTTTCCAGAGGCCAGGATTCAGCTACTGTCCACTGATACGGCATGGAGAGAAGGCTCCCATCCCCTGGATGTCCGTGGTTGGCACGGTTCGGAAGAGCTGTGCCAGCCTCAGAACTCCTTGGAGAATGAACTGAGGCTTCGGGTACAGTAGCATTGCCTCTGCTCCCTCTGCCATCCCAGATCCTTCCTGCAGCATTCCTTACAGTGTTTCCCAGGAAGCTCTCTGCACCTCAGCACGTTTCCACGCAACACCATCCAAGCAAACTGCTGAGCATTTTTCATGTTGCAAAACTTCAAAGGTGTGAGGCTCAGTGGAAATGAGTTCAAAAAGAGCACCAACACACAAATGGTAAGATAAAGTCCTCAAAGGGCTGCTCATTGTCCATTAATGACTTGTAATTTAAACGATAATACAAACCTCTCTCTGCCTTTCTTTCATTTCTATGATATAACGAGTTGAGGAGAACTTTTCCAGTCATCTAAAACTGTGCTACTGCTAGGAAACAATGTGGCAAATACATCATACTCTAAAATCGAGTAAAAACAATGATCTTTCACACACCAAGCAACCAGTTCACCTGTGCATCTCCAGACCAGCTCTTGTTTTCCACCTGAACAGGCAGAAACTGAAACACAGAACCTGGAGCCTTATTCTAGTTAGAGTTTAGAGCTTTTTATAATCGCCCTCCCCCAATTCCCAATTCCCTCCTTCCTTGTAGAGACCTCAAATAATCACAGAAAGGAAGAAATGGCATCTCATCCATATTTTTGTAGCAGATTTGCTGATGGAGGCCTCAGTATGCTGAAGTTGGCCAATGAGGGGAAAAGGTTAAAAGAGATTGAGGTCAAGTGGGGTTTTCTGGATGGCTGATAGACCCTGCCAAGGCAACGGTGCCGAAGTAGGCTTTAAGGAAATGACAGGTGTCCTCTGTCAAAGACCTGGCACAGGCTCGTGAGCCATGAGGGTACAACCGCAGACACTTCAACAGTCAACAGAAGAACCACAAGCCCAGTTGTTAAGTAAGAGGTGTTCAGCTCTTTTCTCCCTATTTTTCTTCTATTCAATGATAAACTGGAGAAGCAAGAATCCCAAAAGAGGGAGAGCACAGCATAACAGATGCAGAGAAAGGCAGGTCATGGCTTTTTCCCAGTACAAGTGCTGGAATTTGGTGGAGAAGTTGTTGGGATGATAGGGACAAATTGGATGAGCAATTGAAGTTTGAAACTTGAATTACTGGAATAGTGAGATCTGGAAATGAGTAGGTAACTATGAATCCTGCTTGCGAGGATTTTAATAGACACCAAATGGGTGAGACAGAGCTTGGTCACTGATTGAAGAAAAATAATGATGTTTCCACCCAGTAGGATAAATGCTGAGAAACTGGCTACATTTCTCTGTCGCAAATCTCTGATATTTATTGAATAATAATTACATGAAGCATTCACTGTCCTGCTAAACAAGACAATAATTGAAAGAAAATTTTTCTGTTACTAACAAATGTAGTTAGCTATAAAGGCTTATTTTTCTTATAAAATATTCATATTTATTAACTCAGAAGGAAGTATGGTCATCAAATAGCATTGAGTGAAAGGGCTGGGGATTTAGCTCAGCAGCCTAAGCACCTGCTTGGCAAGTGTGAGGTTGGGGGTTTAATCCCTGGGGCAGCAAAAACAAACAAACAAACAAAAAAACACATAGCATTGAGTGGAAATGAGAAAGCGACAAAGAAACAATCCCATTTATGCAAATGAAAAGCACAAGATTACATGTTTAACTTTTCTATGTTCATATACCTCTTTCTTGTCACAATTTAAAACAAAAGGTTAATAGTGGTTTACAGAATTATTTGGAAATGAACAATGCATATATTTATCTGTGTTTGCATTTAGAAGAACATATCCATTTAACCTTTACAAATAAAATACATATGCATTATAAAACAGGAAATCAAGTGAAAAGAATAAACTCATCAGGCAAGCAATGGTCTTTTCTACATCCAGATCTCTTCAGGCATTAGTAGTCATGCCATGACCTTATAATTGCTATAGACAGCAATTAAGAACAGGCTCCACCGAGCATAGAAATGCCAGTACAGTAAAACAAAACCCCCAAAAGCCACACTGACAGTCTGTCATCACTATCAGTCACATTCCTTCTTATTTGTTCTTGTGTCTGCTTTCATTCATTTTTCACAGAAGTTAGTATAGGAGACACTGCTCTTTAATGGTTAATGTGAGATTTCCTATTTTTAAGCCATGAAAAGGAATCTTGATTTTCCAAAGTGTTGGTGGATATATAAACGCATCCAGGCAGCCCAGAGTATGTCCACAGAGGAAGTGCGTGATCAGAATAACAGCAGCAGGATGGTTGTACAAGTTAAGGATCTATGTGCTGGTTTTGTGAATCCTATTTTCTTCCCAGTATATATATATTTTTTGAAACAAGGCAGAGTTGTATACACCTGTGAATGTCAGAATGAAAGTTTGGCCAAAATTGGGGCTTCTCAGTCTTAGACTATGCAGATAATCTCTGAAGCTATTGCAACATGGGATTCAGCTTACAAGAGTGGACCTTGTGGTGTCTCTGAGTAGTTCACTTCTTGGGTGCTACAGATTGAAACCCTTTAATAAGCCAATAGAAAGGGGAACCAAGTGGCCTACCTTTTTGGAAATCAGTTATAGACTTGGACTGAAAGTCTACAAGTAAACAGATTTATTTGAGGAATGAGAAAACAAAACCTTTTTGGTTTATTTGGTCATTAATGTGCAATTTGTTCTAAGATTTCAGTCCCAAACATTGTGGGACCAACCCAAGAACAACACTTTTAGGCCTCAGATTGCTATGCTTTCTCCTCACCCCTTCTTACTTTCTTTATCAACCTTATTGCTTGTGTCATCCCTACCTTCTAGAGCCCAGGGTTCTGGTCAACCTCAATGAGGGCAGCTCATTAATATTACCTCTAACTTCAATGGAGTTTTTGTTATATTTGTTAGAATAGCTACCATCAAATTTTGGCCAATTTTCTAATAAATCCAATCACTGAAGCAGAAAAATGTGGCTATGATCTAGTTTACCTGCAGGTTTATAATGTCTTGCAGGCATGATAATATTTTGGTCAACTCTAACAAATCATAACCCAGGGAGATATATTTGTGCTTTTGTGATCTATAGATCACAATGTCTAATGCATTTCATATATTAACTTCCTAATCATGATTTCAAAGAGTGCAATTTAAGATTTGTGTTAAGCAGGGATGTGTCAGCAATGCTATTATAGGCGTGGATGGCAATTAAATACACTCACAATGCACCTGCAAAGACAATAAAATTAAAATCACGAAACATATCTACAAACACAAAAGAGCTAATTTAACTGTTTTATTGGCTTTTGAACCCATGTTAACACTAATAAAGCAGGTATGCCTTGCAATGCACTTTTCTTTCTTTGGATTAGTGGTTTGGTTTCAGTGTGGAGTCCATTACAGACCTTTGTAATGAATTCATTGCAACAATACCCATTTTGAGCAAGCTACATTTATCTAAAGAACTTCAGGTTTCTGTGAAGCACAGGAATTTCAAGTCTGGCATACATACAGAGACAACCCTAAGAAAGTAATCTGACCTGTTTCACTATTGTTTGGGATTGTACATCTAAAGAGTGAGAATGATGGCAAGAAGAACCAAAGACTGAATTCTAGAAGAGGAAGAAGAGAAAGAAGAAACAAAAAGAGGAAGTCAGATAGAAGGGATGACATTTGACCAACATTCTGCCATAAAATGAAGGACAAGTTTTTTGTTTTTTGTTTTTTTTCCCAGCACTGGGGATCAAACTCACAACCTCACACTTGCCAGGCAGGCACTTAGGCCGCTGAGCTAAATCTCCAGCCCTCTGGCATAAAATGAACGGAGGATAACTGGTGTGTGTCATTGAAAGGGTCCAAAACATAGGGTGAGGGAATATTATGACCAAGGTGAATCCAGAGAGTCACAGTGTCTAACTCAACAAATTCACAAACGAGACAGTAAAGACCCTAGGAAAAGTTCTCTTATTTGAGATCATACAATGTATAAGTCTTGACCAAAAATTGAGAAAATCAAGCACTGCAAGTAATACTGAAATATTTAAATAAAAAAATAATTAAGCTGTCAGTAAAATAGAAATCTTAGTAAAAACTTTTAAATATGAATTTGCCTCTTTGATACCTTAACACAGTAAAGGAAATGTCTACAATATAGAGTCATAACTGTGCTACTCATTCGAATGCTAACTTGATCCCAGGATTCCCATTATTTCCAATTAATAAACTGACCAAAACAGACTTTTTATTTGAAAAAGCACTCTTGGTATGACTTACTTCATGTAGCATGGTGTAACTTTAAAACTATCAGAGATGTGATTCCAGGCTTTGACGTTTACACCAATTTTATAGAGTTGAGGAAATGATTTACTCTTGCCCAGCTTTCTAAAATTAGTGGTTTGAATTTGAAGATTTCTACAATCTCTACTTACTCTGCTTTCTATAAATTGAGCTATATATCATTAAGCTTCAGGTTCTTTTCAGAGTTAATCTATTTATCTTTTCCAGAACAAAAGTCAAAATTCAAGGTTCTCATCTAACACAAAAGATGCTTTTTGTTGGTTTCTATACCTCTATGTGTTTACCAGATCAACAGTAATATTATTCTAAAACAGACTTTCTGTTGTGCTTCCAAATTTGTTGGTTGAATTGGTTCAACTGTACCATTGAGACTTAGATAATACTATCCCCATCATTAAGGCTTAGAAGTAAAATTTCTCTTTGACCTGTTCTTGCACTCCAGTCTCTCACCCCACATCCTCCAATCCCCAGCACAAAGCAAGCCACAGAAACTAGAGTTGCCCTTCTCTAGGGTGGGCATAGAATCCAGGACCCTCATTCTTCCAATGCTAGTCCTTAACACTAAAATTATTACCCTGGCATCTCTCCTTTTTGTGTAAGTGTTGGTCATAAGGATATTAAAGCCTTCATTCCATAAGGGTCTTGGCTCACACCCAGAAGAAATGATATACCCGAGGAGGGAAAAGAATCTAAGCAGGGCTTACTGAGTTTCCCCACTCATATTTTTCTTTTTGTTCATTCATAGTTTGCACAGCTATGCATGCTTCATTGAATCTAAAATTACACAATTCTCATGTCTCTAGTCTTCAATCTGAAGGCTCCTATGTCTTATTAAACCATCATCTTATACATATGTCATGCTTTTCTCTTGTTAACTTGTCTTTTGTTATGGGGGTGTCATACTTGATCTTTTGTGATGGGCAGGAAAATGATCACACTGTTTTCCATCCCTGTAACCATATTTAATCTACAAATGTGATGGAAAACTCAAATGTACCCCTTCCTTTGTTAAAAGATTTGGATTCTGATTTCATTTTCCACCCATCCCAAACATAGTAAATGACTTCAAGTGTGCAAATGAAGAGGGTACCAGACCTCACTCGGTTTCAGCCATCAATATAAAGTGAGTGAAGACAATTGAGAAAGTAGATGTAGTTTTGTTAAAGTAGGCGTAAGAGTGTTAAGATTAAATCATTGGATCTCAACTTCTTTTGAAAGCTAAATGTTTCAGAATTTACTGCCTGGACAACGAAACAAAACAGAACACAACATCAGAGCAATATCTATTCAGAAACATTTCTGCTTTGAACATTTTGTGTATTGCTACTAAATATTAAGTTTGGCTGTATTTAGATTTAATATAAACTTGACTGACCTTCAGCAGATTAATAATCTTTAAATATGTAAAAATTAACTTGTGGTTAGGGAGATTGGGGAATATTCCACCAAATATCACAATAACTTTAATGAATAGTATAGAGAACTAGTTGCTTTCTGTTTTCATTTAGAGTTATAAACTAGTCACCATCATTCACTCTGTATGTTGAAATAATAAATACCAGTACTGTAATTATTATATTTAGAAAGAATATTTAGATTTCATTCAAATGTAACCTGTTAAATTTGCTAAAAACCAGTACAACACTTCTGAGAAAGGTTCATTTTTAATATGAATATCTGACATACTCATCTGTAGAAGTACAACAAAACTAGTGTATTTAATAACTAATTCCAAAATATAGCAATTTTCATTACTTTAAGAGGATATTTTCCTATGAATCATGGTAATAAAGGACAAGAAATTCAATTGTAATTGTCAACCTTTATGTATATTAAAAGCTTTCCACTTCCATCAGTGACAACCACAGGATACACACAGCTATTGATTGCAAGCTATTTGTCCAGGACGGATTAATGGCTTCTTCTCCCGTAAATATAAATATTTCAACCCGAGCTCATCAAACCTTCAAACTGTTAAACAACCAGGAACAGAGTCCAAGCCCATTCGCCCACCTACGTTTCTTCCCCAGAGGATTCTTGAGATAGTGCCTGGTGGAATAAGCAACAGATGAATTATAATTGGACCATAAGCACAGTAATTACTTTGCATATCCTGAGACAGCCGTGCTGGTTAAGAAATTATATTTTCATGTCCTTTATTTAGTGTGAATATTTTACAGCTTGCTTTTATTAATGAATTGCAAGTATATCTGTTGGTTGTCTTAAAAATAGTCATGGTGTGAGCTAACTTGTTTGCCCTTTCTCCTGTTCCACATATGATTTTATCAGAGAACTAATCCTACACGGATTATTTCTTACATATACTGAGTTTATGTCAGTAACAATTTCCACACAGAGTCCCTCAATAGTAGGCCCTTTAAAGGGTGCATCAGGTTCCTCCCTTTAATAACAGAACTCACTTAATATATTATAGGGATGATCTACATAAAACTCCCGGCCCCTGTTAAACGTGAAATAATTTTAAGTTCTTTTGATTTACCTTTCAATTGAAGTGTTTCCTCAAAGAAAGACTGCACATATTTTCTGATCGCATTATGCTTCAGTATTGTTAGCTTACATACAATGGAATGTATGTTATCTTTTTACAAGCAGGATTGCCATGCAGACTTCTGAGTCATGGTTGTTCAGGTTGACTTATCTCCTAACACAGAAACTCAAACAGTAATAAATAGGACGAAATGGCGCAGAATTTTTGATCCTTTACTTAAAATAGCTTTTCATCATGCTACTAAGATGAGGGGAAAACGAATATATATGTCATAGCTGGGCGTTAGAGTGATCTGGTACCTATTTCATTTGCACATTTAAGCCCTCAGCATATACATTGCAAAGGCAGCTTGCTACATTGATCAATAAAAGTGCTGAGTCATGGCAGATAAGGTTTTCTTTAATCATCAGTTGCTAGGATTGAAATAACACTTGCACACATTAAAATTCCTGAAACATCTAGGTTAGGCATGAGAAATTATGGTCCACACTGTTTTTTTAGATGGTAAAAGATTCTTACATTCATTTTACAATAGTGTTAAGATATACATCAAAGGCATAGCATAGCAGTGAGAACACGGCATTCGATACTTCTCTCTCCACAGTTAGACGGGCCACTGAGACAGAACTTACTCATCCAGTCTGCCCAAGGCCCATGGAAACTGAAACTTGGAAGTCACTCCAGAGCAAGCATTTGCTTTTTCAATATTCTCCCTCCCTAAATTTCTTGCATATCAACTCTTAGTTATAAGGAGCAACTACCTACATATTTGGAGAGGAAAAAGACTCCAATCGTCCAGGCATATATTAATCTGTTTCAAAATAACTTGCCTCAAAAAGGCTTGTAGATTTGATTGTGGATTAGTCCCGTGTTATTTATGTGTGGGAGAAGGGGTGAAGGCAGAAAGATCTACCGATTACCTGAAAAGCAAGTGCAATGTGGTGGAGTTAACTATGAACAAATACCCCAAGGTAGCCAAAAGGAAGGAAAGAAGAAATAGGGAAGGAAGAAAAAGAAGCCAATAGAATTTCCTTTTCACAATAAAAACAAAACAGAGAGAGAGATTATAGCTTGCCCGATGACAACAAAATGTCCAAAAAAAAAAAAAAACAAAGCTAAGAATGTAGGATTAGAAGCAAAATAACAAGATAATCTCTTTGCTATTCCTGCAGCTCACAGTATAAACCTGTCTGTACTCCAGATTTTATCTTCACTATCCCAACCCTTGGTCTCACATTCCTGAGCCCCTGAACACCTCTACTTGAGTATCTCATTTGTAAGATACAATTTTATTTCTTTTCTTGTCAAACTTTCCCTGGAGGAAGGCATCACTTTATTTAGTAGAGATGGTATGGTCTACTGCCAAACTCAGACTCCTCGACAAAATATCTCCTTTGCAAACTCTCTAAATCCAGTAATTCACCATGTGCTGCCAAAGAAACGCCATAAATATTCTTGAATATATCTTCTCTACATTCTTAAGACCACTGCCTAATTTAGTTCCTCATTATCCGTTTCTGAATTTCTCCTAAATTGGTTCTTTTTTAAAATTTTATTATTTTTATTAGTTCGTGTTTGCAGTACATAATGAATACTTTCATCGTGGGTATTCATGAGACACATCTTAATTCTTTTAACATCCCCTTTCCTACCCAACTTCCGCTTTCCTCCTCTCTCCTCCGTTGCTTATTTTTTTTTATTATTTTAAACTAAATTGGTTCTTCATATTATCTTTAGGTATACATATAGATGTGTGTGTGTATATATATATATAGATAGATATAGATATAGATATAGATATACACAAGATAGATAACTATACTACTAATCTCTTAGTTCATCCAAAAGAACAGTTTGTGCTGTCATTGTTTGATTGTTAGATCATTTTTTTGTGCCTAAATCTTGTAACCTGAACAACTACTTCTAAGATAACAATATGCAGTATATTAACTAGGGTTAATTTCCTACTATTTTTTGAAACTCTGTATTGTCTCTATCCTTTTTTCTGCTTTGTTTTGAAAACTAAATTGGTTCTTCACATTATCTTTTTATCTTACTGCATTCTCCAACATAACACCAGTATTCTTAAAGTGCAATTCCAGTCTTGACACTTGTAAACACAATTCTATTTATCAGTCTATTTCTCCAAATATTTAAACAAACGAATAATTTTCATCTTACCAAAAAAAGGAAGCTCTTAGAGTATCCCTTCTATCCTGCTCACCAATACCTGTTTTTCATTCTTTCATGACTAATCTTTAGAAAGTGGTACAAAATCCTTCACTACTTTAGTGAGTTTTCCTTCATGAACTTGCAGCAATTTTGTTTCTCTCCTGCAATGTTTGTGATTTTCTTAATTGAAGTTACCCATTGTATCATTTAATTTGTTGTATGAAAATTCGAAGGCAATTACAGGTACACTTATTGCCTAAGTAAGAGGTTCTGAATAGTTGCTTTTCTGTTGTTGCACATTCCCTTCTTCCTGAAAATATGATTCCTCAGCTTGCATGGCATTTCTCTTGTCATTCTCGATCTGTTTCTTTGGCTATACTGCCTATGTCTTCTTTCCAGTCTTTTTCTTCCACGTATTTTTCTTTTTCCTACTAGGTCTCTATACACATTCCTTTTATTTTCTTACACTCTAGGTTTCCCTTCCACTGTAGTCTAAAGCAAGCATGGAACAAAAGCTTAATTCACATGCCTGATCCTAAAGTTGAAATGGCTGGACAGATGGAGAACAGCATTAAGAATCAAGGTAGAATTTAGGCTCAGTAAGGAAAATTTCCAGAGTCAATGAATAAAGTTCACCATGGGCATGGATGTAACAGGTTTATTAATAAAATATTGATGACCACAAACCCTGGTTTGTCAAGTTCATGGGATTAGGCAATGCCTAGTAGATTAGTACGGCATGCTCCCGAGTGTCTGGGTGGGTGACGGCTGCATGACCTCGGGTGCTCTGTATGGTCCGTTCCCTGTTCCTCCACAGCACCGCTCCCTTGCTGCCTCCCCGCTGCCATGAACTGAGTGAGTGGCTTTGCTCCCCCACGCACCTCCACCAGGATGTTTCTTCCTTGGAGCTGGTCCATCATGGACTGAACAATGTGCCAAAATAAAATTCTCCTCCTTTATGCTGTGATAGTCATGTTGTCTTGGTTACTTTTTTCTCATTGCTGAGACAAAAGACCCAACACCCATGATTAAGGAAGGAAAGGTTTATTTAACTCACTGTTTGTGGATGTTTCAGTCCATACTCAGCTGGCTCCAAGGCAGGGTGGCCTGGCACTGGGGCAAACTTCAAGGCAGTGGAAGACAGCAAAATCAGCAGAAGCAAAGGAGTGGAGGGAGACAGAACAAGACTCTTCTCCTCCCTTATACTGTAAACCAGCTACCCGCCTCCCAGGGTGGGCGTAGCTCTCGTACCACCTCTGTGCCCTCCTCTTGCACAGGATGAGGATGTTTACAAAGTAAGAACCCTGGCTCCCTGCTGAGTCCCTCAAACTTCTAAACTTCTCAAGTTGACACAATGTATCAACCATAACACCTGTATTGTGTTCCAGTGATGGGAAAGTCACTAACAGAGCATTAACATACTTACTGTCCTCGATCTGGGCCTAGATATTGATGACTAAACAACTTTATGGCCCTGTGCAGTACTGCTTCCAAGGTTCGAAATTTCTGTATATTCTTGCTGATTAACAGTTTCTTTCAATTTTCAACATGCACCAAATATTGAGCTATTTCTGAACTAAATTCCTCATCTCTATGCCAAAATTTGGTTTGCCTTTCATGGTCTATCATAATAAATGGCATTTTCATCCATCTGGCTACTCAAGTCCAAAACTTGATACTTATTGGATACTTTCCTTTGTGACAATAAACAAGTTCAGACTTGATGGCCTTCATCTCTCTGGAATCTACTCGCTTCTCCCCATTCTAATTGTTGCCCCACACATTCAAATCTGCCTCATTTCTCCTCTGCAGTATTGGAAGTCTCACAGTTTCTCTTTCAGTCTTTGGTACATCTCTTTTATTAAATCTATTTTTTCTAGACTGGTCATCGCAACATTACAGTTTTTTCGTATGCTTTTCCTGTTTTAAAAACAATGGTCATCTTTCTACCAGCTCTTTTAAATATTTTGTGCAGACTAGA
>RJWT010009542.1:0-25063 GCA_004365215.1 Cuniculus paca | reverse complement strand
TGGACCCTGACCACAAATTAGGCCACCAAGGAAAACTTTTTCAATTGATTCCAGTAGAGCTTCAAGCAGCTGATTCCAGCATTTCAAAGTGTATGTCCCGAGGGAAGGCCACGTAGTCCCAGGTTCAAATCTGACTTGGTCAAGTGACAAAACTCTGTGCTGGACTTTTCTCAGTCCTACAGTGGGACAATTGCAATACTGAATCAAGACAGTTGTGAGGGTTGGATCAAATAGCTAAAATACTTTAAAGCTTATGTGTGTTGAAACAAACAGATCTTAAAACAATGCCTAGCAGATAGTAGCAGGAAATGTTGGTATTATAATTGTTGTTGTTTTTGATATAATCTTCAACCTCGAATTAACATTTTGAGATAAAAAGTTGGTCATGCAACTAACAAAGGGACTTATTCTAGGTTCTGTGATACTAACCTTTACATAATTCAGCCTTCTTGAGAAGGTAGGGGAAGAATCAACCCATGCCGAAAAGGTGTTTGAGTTATGACAGGGTACAGGGCAGGAAAGCTCCTCTATATTTGGCAGATTTTTTATTCTCAGTTAGGTATCTCTAACTTGTAATGGTATTAAAAATGGAACTGATGAGCTCTAAGTGTGCTAAACCTTCTAGTCATTGGAAGTTTATGAGAAGGGTGGATCACCATCTGTCAAGTATGACTTAGGAAAGGAGATAGGGCCAGATGTCCTTCCTGAAAGATCTCTGGAAACTGTGAAATGTTCTGAAAAGCTATTCAACGCAGGTTACATATGACTTCTGATTTTTTAAAATGCAGATGTAGCTGATATAAACATTGCAAAAGACTTCTCAGTTTAAAAGAACCAATTCTTTTAAAACCATAAATGTGTTAATTGTAAGCAAACATATGACTGTCAACAAATTAATTTTACTTATGCCCTGAAGCTAGTCTTACCTATGATTGGTAAAAGTAATTAATGGGCCCTGTATTGTGAACACGAAGTCAAATAAACAAAAACCAACAGGCGAGCTTTATGAATGCTTCTCATACTTTTCACTTATTCAGAAGCCTATCATCTAAATCGAAGTTAGTAAGATGTTGGAGAATAAAATCACTTTCATGGTGCATCCACTCAACAGATATTCTTTTTGGTCAAAAACAATTTAATGACGTTGAAGCTATTTCCACCTGCTACCCCTATCCGGCATAAAGGCTAACTTTTTACCTCAGAGATGAAAAACGCCAGTATTTAAGTTCCACTAGTCTGAACTAGCTAAATCCATGATGAGGGAGTTTTACTGTCTGTTAACTCTCTTTTTTTCCCTGGTCATTTTGTGCTTAGGAAAAGAAAACAGATGCACACGTGTATGTGTGTGAGTGTGTTTGTGTGTGTGTGTGTGTGTGTGTGTGTTTTCAAAAGCAAAGGAGAATGAACTTTCAAATTAAATGACCTCCAGAACAAATTTACCCACTTGAGCTTTGCCACTGCCTGGGGTAACTAAAAAACAAAACAGGATGTTTTCCTAAATGGAGAGGCTGGTTTACCTTACTTTCTCATTATAAAGAGTAACCACCCACCTGGGGGTCAGTGTTTTCCTCTAGAGGAAGAGCAATTAAGATTCAATTTAGGTCACTTAAACCTCTAAGTTTAAAAGTCGTTCAAAAACCTAACAGTTTTCAGACTCTCCAACAACTGTTTGTACGATTTCTAATGTTTTTCCATGTCTTTCACAATTACCTCCATTCTTCAAATTGATTGTATTTTTTTGTCGTCTACTTAGGAATAATTTTAGGGGTAGTATTTCATTTAGGATTAATTTCTAACACAGCTTCTTCAAAGTTCTAACCAAAAAGTATCTACTACAGGGATTATAGCCTTCTCTTTTGTAGAGGTTATATTTGTTTTATAGAAAGAAAAGCAAACACAACCGAAAACCAGCAACAAGGGTAGTTTACTTGGCTAAAGTCAAAGAACAAATCGGGGAAGTCGATACACTTTCTGGCAAGATTGGGAAAATAATGTGTTGGGACTCAGAAAACAATACTCATGAAACGTCAAATGATAAACTAAAGAAGTAGACTGAAGATCTCATTGTTCCCCCTCCTTTTGGTCCATCCTTTGTCTCTCCCAAAGCATAGGGAGGGGCTTTCTCTGAAGTCTCATCCAGAAGGAATGCAATTGTCTTCAGCTCTTTCCCTCTAATCTCATCAAACAGGAAAGATTAATTCACAAAAAAGACTGAAAATCAAACACCACACCTGCAGACCAGGTAAACTTTGAATCAAATCTTTGTCTGTTGATTGGACTCATTTATCTCCCTAGAAATAATTTCCTAAATTTGTCTATAGCCTCCATTTCTTTACTTTCATGAAGAACTGTATACAAACTCCTAAATCTCATTGGGTACTCACTCTCCTGTGGTGGCCCTGTGTGGATAAAGAACTTGAATACCTCTTTCCCTTTTAGCCTATTGTTGGTTTGTTTCAGCATCCTCAATTATCAAGCCTTCAGAGGGCTTCTGCCCATGCAGCTAAACTCTTTAGAGATATACTAGATACAGGGTCCAGTTTTGAGTCAGGATTCAGGATACTTTGAGATGGAAAACTAGATGACAGCCATTCTAATTTTTGTTTATATTATTAATACTATAATAAAATGATTTCAGCTTTTGTAAAATTTTAAGAGAGTTTTTAGACTATGACCTGGAGAGATTGGCAAATTCTGTCAGAAAAAAAGCAAAGCAAAACACAAAACAACTAACGACAGAGCTTTGGTTAGTTGGAGCAAGTTTCTGGTACCATCTCTCCAGTCCCGCTCAGTTTGCAAAACAGGTAGTTTTACCAGAGTAGACATAACCACAGACACTCACGAAATGCTCCTAGACTGACAGACCAGGGGTAACACAGGAGTTGAGGAGTGAATTCCATAGAAAACAAACCAGGAAATTAGAAGCATAGATAGCCTGAAGCTGTAGTCTACTTAAGGGTCAGTAGTAGACCAGCCAGAAATTTAATCAGCAATCCTGTGAATAAACATTCAATAAAATTTGGCTGATCAGAAAATTATGAAAATATTCAAGGAGACCCATAATAGTCATGCAGAAAGTAAAAGCCAAAACAGACTTCAAAATAGGCTGAACATTGAATGTCTACTACACACAGATCTATCAGCAGAGGGTAGAAGGCTTAAGGACTTGAAGTGTTTGAGCACACCCATGGGTTATGCATATGCAAGAGTGACCCATCAGAAGCCTAACTAAAAATAAAAATATGATTTAAAAGCTGAATCAACAGCCACATAACACAAAAGAGACAGATTCTGCAGTTTAGAATTCCAGGAAAATTACTGAGACAACAAAATCAGAATCCACAGTTGCTGGTTTGGATGCAGAATCTTCTCCCCAAGGCTCTGTGTCAAAGGCTTAGTCCTCAGCTTGGCATTATTGAGAGATGGTGAAAACACTGAAAGACAGAGCCTAGAGGAGGTTTTAACTGATTGGAGAGTGAACCCTAGAAGGGCATTATGGAGCTCCAACCCCTTCCACCTCCTGCCTCTCTCTCGCTTTCATCCCTGGCCATAAAGTGAACCGTTTATTGTACCACATAGTCCCACTGTTATGTGAGTCAATCAGTCATGGTCTGAAATCTCAAAACAGTGAGTGAATATACACCTTTCATCTTTATAAGTTGATTATCTCAGCTATTTTGCTATAGTAATGAAAACCTGACTAGCACACATACTATTTAAAACAATTTGACTTTCAACCAAAGTATTAAAAGATATGTACAGGGACAGGAAAATGTGAATCATACTTGGAAATACAAGCAATTAACTCTTATGGGCCCAGATATTAAACTAAGAGGCAAAGAATTCAGTGCAGCTACTGTAAATTCATTAAATAATTAAAAGAAACTGTGTTCAAATAATGTTTTTAAAATGACAATGACTCAACTAATAGAGGATCTCCTTAAATAAAAGGAATGAATAAAATTGTAATTTCTAAAACTGGTTATGGTGATGCACAACTGTAATACCAGCATTCTGGAAGACTGAGGCAAAAGATTGCAAGTTCAAGGCCATTCTAGACAACTTAGTAAAAGCCAGACTCAAAATAAAAAGTAAAGAAGGTCTGAAGGGCTCCATGATAAAATTCCTGTTTTGAGTCACACTACCACCAAAATGAACAGTAATTTCAAGATGGAAAATATGAAACACTGTGGTTTTAATATATTTCAAGTATCACCCAAAGGCTCATATGCTGGAAGCTTAGTGCCCCAGAGTAGCAGTGTTGGGAGGTAGTGGAACCTTTCAGGAGTAAGGTTACTGAGAGGTGATTGGTCTTTGGGGATACTGATCTCTGAAATGACTAATGTTCACATGGGATCACATGCGAGTGGGTTGTTAAAAACACAGTGAGCCTAGGCCCTGCATCTCTCTGGCTTCCTGTCTCAGCACATGATGTACTTCTCCATTGCGATGCCATCTACAACAAGACCTTCAGCAGAAGCCAAATGGTTGGGGTCACCTGACCTGGTCTTGGACTTTCAGACTCTGACACTGAATGCCAAACATTTTCTTTATAAAGTATCCAGGCTCAAATACTTTTTAATAGCATCACAAAATGAACTAATATACATAATAATGAAAATAAACAATTCACTTGATAAGATCATCAAGAGAAGACTTGAAGTGGTGAAGAAAGAATGAATGAATTCGAGGGTAGATCAGTAGAATTATGAACAAAAAATAACTGAAGAAAAGTGGACAGAGCATTAAAAACTGCAAAATAGAACTAAATGTATCATGTTTAAGGTAAACCTCAGAAAGAAAACTATAACAAAATCAATAGCTGACTTTACATTAAAAGTAATGAATTCTAGAGAACAGAAAAATGACAAGGATGTTGAGAAGAATGAAAAGAAAAACTTCCCATCTAAGAATTCTTCAAATTTAGCAAAAATCTATTCAACATTCAGTAAAAACCTATTTTTAAAAATAAATGCAAAGAAATTCCCAGTAATAGTATAAAGAATAAAATAGATTTTATGGAAAAGATTGCTGAAAAGAATAAATATGTCTGTAAATATCACATACGCACATGCTTGTTTTCTCTTAATTTCTTGTAAAAATAAGATGATATTAACGTGTTAAATGTATTTCTAGGTTTTTGATGTTTTTGTTGTTGGTGTTTTTTAGCAATCACAAAGTTTATTTGAAAAAAGTAAAAGTCAAGAGTGAGGGACACAGTGGCTCTGTAGAGCAATCTTGGACCGAGTAAAAGAAGAAAAAGCAAGATAAAAGAACACCCCAGAGAAAGCCGGGCTGACTATCATAAGGAAAGCCATGATAGCCTATTTCTGGGTGCTAAAAACCATTTAATGTGATATACATAATAATAGCACAAAGAAGGCAAAATAAGTGGAGCTTTACTATAGCTAAGGTACTGTATTTTAACAAAATTAACAAAATTAAATTGGTATTAACCACAAATTAATTGTAGTAAGTTGTTATGGATTAGAAACTAGTGGTCAACTTAACACCAACTGAATTAAATCACCACGGTGCTGAGTGTAGATGGCCCACTTGAGGAAATTATCAGCATAAAAAAGAGATGTGGAGAGGAAGAGTAGTGGCATTGTGGGTTCCCCTAAGTGCTGCTGTTTGGAGGCACTGGTTCTCCTGGAGGAGCTTGTCAGGCTGGCTCCCCCAATATGAATTTGGCCATTGTCATCGGAGGAGCTCGGGACCTTGTCGCTGAGAGTGGCTGTGGTTCACTTTGGGAAGCTCTGGTCCTTAAGTTGAGCATCACTTCCTGGCTCTGGAGAGGAAGATGGTTGCTGTTTATACTCCGGGAGCTGTCACGCTGGTTTCCTGGCATGTTCTGATCATCGGAGTAGCGTGGGACCTCATTGTCACTGAGGATGGCTGTAGTGTCTTTCAGGGATCTCTGGTCCTTATTTAAGCATCGCTTTTTGGCTCCACTATAGAACCTCAACCTACTAGACAGCAGATCCTTCATCCTGCTGGCATAGACTTTCTAGTTTCCACCGCTGGCCTTTGGGCCTTCCCAGAACAGACTTTGATGTTGTGGACAGATTTCCTGCACTTTCTTGTGTTTAACATTGGGTAACCATCATAAATAATATTATAAATTTTGTGTCCTGATTGTAACCTTTCTCCCTGCAACTCCTGACTACAACATAAGTAAAAACGTATACTGTAATAACTCAAAAAGGAAATGAGAAAATAATTCAGAAATACAGATAGAATTCAACAGAGAAATTAAAATAATACACTAAAAATGTTTATGCAAGACTGATAAGGAGGAAAGGAATAAAAAAGCATAAAAACATACAGATAACAAACACTCATAATGAAGCTGCAACCTCAGTATTAATGTCAGTAGAGCAGATATTAAGATAAGGGCTATTACTAGGGATATTTCATGATAACAAAACAGTACCACAGGAAGTTATAATAATTAAATATAGATATACACATAAAATATATACACATGTTGTTAAATGAACAAATATATATTCCCTTTAACAATAGATTTTCAAAGTGTGTTTTCTTGGACCTGAGACAGCAGGGATCAACTGGACATAAACAAAATACAATTTTAGAGGATGATGCTCATGTTCTATAACTGGGTTACAGTGATAGTGTGCAGTTGTGTAAACTTATTGGAAATCATCTAATTAGGGTGTGTGGGGGTGTGTGTGTATGTGGTACTGGGGACTGAAACCAGGGCCTTCACATGGAGCCACATCCCAAGGCCTTTTTAAAATTTCTTTCTTTGGTGATGAGGTTTTTCTTAGTTACTAAATTACCCAAATTAGGCTCCAACCTGTGATGGTCCTGCTTTAGTCTCCAGGAGTACTGGAATTACAGGCACACCACCTTGCCCAGTGAAAGCATCTAATAATACATTCAACAATGGATGGATGTTATAGTTATGGGGCAATAGAGCAATCTTATGCAATAAAAATACTGTGATTTTGCAAAATGTAGATAATTTCTTTCAAACAATGATACAATTTAATAGTCTATATGTAAATATATTTACAGTTCTTTCCAGCATGGAAAGTAAGAGAAGGTTGTAAAAAAATTTACAAATTTTATATATTCAGGGAACAAAAAGAAGCCCAGATGGATTAGTAAGATTGTTACTAGCAAGTCATTATGGATAAGATTCAAAAACTAAGTTTTAAAAAGACCATGAAGGAGGCTTGGAGTTTATAGGATTCTCAAATTTATATTAGGCAATGTTTTAGAGAAGCTTAGTGTGAACGAGATATAGTGCTAAGATCATTTTTGTATCTTTACATTTATTTTTCAAGATTAAACTGAAAACTATTACAATTATATCTGTTTTTGCAGATGAAGTTGAATCTCCCACAAATTAAGAACTAAGGTCAAGTTTGGATAGTTGGTAAGTAGAAGAGTTCAGGTGGGATATAAGATCCCTGATCTATCGTTCTTCAAAGTACTGTACTAACAAAGTACTAACATTTTCCAAGTCTGCCTGATGATTGTGGCATAAGCATCCTTTTCTCACCTAACACTTCTACTACTGTGACTGAAGAAAGAAAATCAAATAGTTTTAAACTTTGTGTTACTCCTATTAGGAATTAATGGGAAGGAATTTGGAATTAGAAAAAGCGAAATGAAAAAGATGTCAGCATGCTTGTTTTCCCCAGTGCAACTTTAGATGAGATAAAGGAAGATGAAGTAGAGCTAAATTAGAGATTTAAACTCTGTATACTGGGTCTGTTTCTGAAAAGAATGAGTTAATATCTGAGGAAGCTGCATCAGGGTGCCTTAGTCAGCTCAACTGTGTGCCCTGGCATAAAACATTCATGGGAAAAGCTATAGTAGCTAATGAAAAACCAAAGAGCCAGATATGGTGACACAGGCTTGTAATCCCAGCACTCTGGGAGGCTGCAGTAGAGGAGGATTACAAGTTTAAGCCCAGTCTGGGAAACTTAGTAAACTTGGTGATTTAGCAAGACCTCGTATCAAAAAAAACCAGAGAAAGGGGCTTGGGAGCTTGTGATGTAACATGTAACTCAGTGTAGAGGCCCCAGATTCAAGCTCCTGAAATACAGAGGAAGAGGAAGAGGAGGAAGGGAGGAAAATTCATGAAGATTCGTGAATAAGGAATAAATATCAGTGGCGTACTAGCCAACCTTTACAAAAAAGGAAATCCTGCCGTATGTGGCAATGTGAACTAGGACTTTACGTGAAATAAACCAAAGAAGGACGAATACTGTGTGATTTTTCTCAGGTGAGGAATCTAAAATTGTGAAACACAGAGGTGAAGAGTAAAATGGTAGGTTATAGGAGTTGGGGAAAGATGAAAATAGGGAGTAACTGTTAAGTGGGTTTAACGTTTCAGTTATGAAAGATGAATAATTTCTAGAGATCTGCTGTACAACATGGTACCTATAGCTAACAGTAGTTTATTTGTAATAGAAAAATTGGGGAGCATATCTTGTGTTAGGCAGTCTTATATAAACAAAAAAAGCACGAAGGAGTTTTGGAAGTGATGGATGTGTTTTTGACTTTGGCTGTGGTGGTAGATTCGCAGGTGCATACATATGTCCAAGCTCATAAAATTGTATACATTAAATGTGGGAAGGTTTTTGTATATGAATTATACCTCACAAAGTTCCTTAAGAAACAAAACTCTTTCTTTTTAATATCAAGGATTGAAATGACTATGTCTGGAAGTGTTGTGGGAGTCATAAAATACAAAAACATTGACCAATGGGCTAGAATTACAGATAAGACTTTAAGAATGTTAGCATCAAAGTAACAAGACCAATAATTTTTATTAAAATATGCACTGCTGACCATTATACTTATGCACCATGGTTTATAACGTCAACAATATCCTGGTATTGCACAATGTGAAACCTACTCAACCATAATTATGGCTCTGATTATAAATAGGTTCCAATAACCAAGATATGGCAAATTGGAAATACTTATAGTACCATAATTGTCATTTTAAGATTTAGAACCCCAATGATAGGCCATTTATTCTGCTTTATGATTATCTTTGTGAACATAGCATGTATGAAAGTTTCCATGAAATCTATTTCTCCATTGATTGGTTTATGTGACTCAGCTACAATTTCTTTTGCCATGAAGATCTTCAGAGTTCACAATGTTTGTAGGCAAGACAGGAAGACAAGATTTCAAAATTTCCAAAATTTTGCTTGAAAATTTAAGCTATTTGCCAAGGAAACAATGTGTAAATTCTCACGCCAACAAAAATGATAATTCATTTGCCACTAGTGTAATATAAATAGTATGTGATATTGAACAAAAAATGCATTCTGAGTACCAACCCATAGTACTAATGACACATCTAATATGTGCCCTAAAGTGGAAGAACATCGTAAGATCTTGAAAGAATAAAAGACTTATTCAAATTCATGAGAAGAGTAGGAAAAAAGTAAAATTAGAAATTAGATTCCCTGATTTCTATCTAGTCCAGTGCTTCTGAGATTACTATTGAAACTCTGTACTTGAGTTACATTATGGTTTTAGGTTACCAAAAATCTAATATTATAATTAACATTATGAATGTACAGATGGCAGTTTAATTTTAAGTAAACATTTATTGATTGGGCACAATATTTTATAATTCTTTAGGTATATTTTCTGGTTTAGTAAACATAGGAGGTAAGCATTATTTATTTTATTCACAACAATGAAAAAACTGAGGTTCAAGGACAGTGAGTAATTCATCCAATTATAGAAATAGAAGAATGGAGTTAATATTAATCACAAACAATTATTTAGATATTAACCACAATCGATAATTTTGAACACTCACTGTGTCAAGTTTCTTCTAAACACTTTATCCATATTAACACATTTAATATTCACAACAAGTTTGCAAGGTACATAAATTATTTTCTCATTTTATAAATGAGAATATTAGTGTATAGAAAGGTTGAGTAATTTTTCCTAAATTTCACTGCTAATAAGGACAATGGTAAGCAATTTTTATAAGCAGTATTGGAAGGATCTGAATGCTGCTCATATGGAGTTGGACTCCATAGGCTTTCTCTTACCTGCTATTCCTATATTACAAAGTCAAGTTTCTAAATTATTACACTAAAACTGGGTGCACCCATGCCTGTAATTTCAGCTAGTTGGTATACTGAGGCAACATTGTAAATACAAGGCCAGTCTTGAACAAGTTAATCAGATCCTGTAGAAAAAAATAAATCCTGTAAAAAGGACTGGGAATGCAGCTCAGTGCAAAGGCCCTAGGTTTCAACTCCTAGTATTGGGGAAAAAAAGAATTTAAATTATCACGCTGAAAAGCTTATTATTCAGGATTCTCCATAGAAATGTAGTTTTGGAGAAACTAGGAGTGCCAGAGGTATAATACAGTCCAAGTTTGGATCCCAAATCCCAAGAATCAGGAGCTCTAATGTCCATGAAGATGTATATCTTATATCACCTCAAGTAGGGAGAGTAAATTTACTCTTCCTCACTTTCATTGTTGTTTGGGGGCCATGAGGCCATTAGATGATGCCCACCCACATTAATGAGGACTACCTACTTTACTCAATCCACCAATTCCAATGTTAATCTTTTCTAGGCAAACACACTCTGCTCTGTAAGCATCCCTTACCCAGTCAAGTTGACACAAAATTAACCACCATAGCATGTAATATCCCACTGTTGTTATAGTAGCTGTTTGTTCTCACATAGATCTTAAAAAGCAGTTTAAGAGTCTAAAGTTTTGGAATAAAAGTTAATATAATTTAATGTTCAATATAATGATGAATGATCTCCTTGTTTTGAATTCCATTAACATCAGTATCCTATTGTACTCTTTTGAAATGCAATCCACTGTGACTGACCTGATTACATAGACAAGTCCAGTACTGCTCTCCATCTCTAGCTTTTCATAGTCCTAAATTCAAGCAATATTTGCTATCTAATTTACTGAATCAGTAATTTGCAATAGGAAAAACCAAGAGATAGGGCCGGGGATTTAGTCCAGCGGTTCAATTGTTTGCCTGTAAGCATGAGGTCATGAGTTCGATCCCCAGTACAAAAAAAAAAAAAATCCCAAGAGATAGAAAATTTGGTTATTTACAAATATAGTCATGGGCCATATAACAATCTTTCAGCCAACAATGAACTGTTCTTTATGAGAGGTACCCCATGAGATTAACTCCCTACGACATCATAACCACTTTACTTTCTGTAAGTACATACCTTGATGTTCACACAAAGATGAAATTATCTAATGGCACATTTTGAGACTGCATCCCTAATGATAAATGATGACTGACTATATAGATTAAACACAGGAAAAATGAGATTATATTGTAAGAAAATACTCTGTATTTTCTATGGATGTAATGGAAATATTTAAGTGTATTTGAATACAAATATGAATGATAAACTATGATTGGAAACAGAAATAAAGGGAAAATTGAGAGATTGTATTTTGAAGGATTAAAATTATTTTAAAGAATATAAAAAAGAGGTTGAATTATTAGCTTGCTTGTTTATTTATTTATTTATTTATTGCTGAAGACCAAACCCATGGCCTTGTGCATGCCAGGTAAGAGCTCTGCAACCATCCTATAATTTGATTTTAAAGAAGGATAACAATTTTCATGTAGATACTTGTACTTACTAATTTTGTGAATCTGAATCATTTATAACATGACATCTCAAATTTTTTTTAAAGCATGCTGTTCTTTTTTACTATAATATTTCTATTCTATTCTACTGATATTTTGTCACATTAGCCCATAGATTATTTTCCCTTCTCTATACTTTTATATCAATGATATTTTCAATATTCAATTTATATTTTTTCTTTGTATTTTTTTCTGACTTTAACTGTATCTTTTCTCCCTTCAGTCTCTTTCCCTCTTACTCAAAACATTTCATCCCTCTTTCAAATATTTTTATCATCACATAGTTTGGTTTGGAAGGAAAGTGTATTGGTCATTGATTAGGAGCCTCATGCATAGGAGCTCCAGCTGAACTACACCTCCTATCCCCACCCCTTAATTTTTAAGCTTTCAAATAGCAATTTATATATGCTGACTTAAAACTAAAAGGTGTTCACACTTATAATCTTATTCTCATAACACGTGATATAAGCACACAAATGATCACGTTTATTCCCTTAACGACATGATGTGTCATTATTCTCATTTAATAATGAGTAAAGATACTCATTATGTTACCCAGAATGTTTAAGTTGAGATAAGAAGTAAATTTTTAACCCAGATATCTAACTCCAAGTCACAGTTTCTACCACCTTAATAGAAAATGAACTGCATACTTATTTTATCAAACATTAATTAAAATAGTTAATGAAATCTAGTATGTGCTGTGGATTTTATAGACAGAGATAAGATCCAATTAATTAATATAATATTTTGAGAACCTACTATACAAAACTGTACAGTGCACAAAGCTCAAGACTAAAAGAGAAATTGAGGCATTTAAAATCTATAATCTTTCCCTTAAAGACATTGCAGGGAAGACTATCTTTTCCTCCCCCATTACAATGTTTATGCCTGACATCCTATATCAAAAGACAAATTAAAAAGAAAAAATCATAATAAATTTACTTTTTAAGACATTTAAATGGTTTCTCTTCCTGTGTAAAAGTTTCTTAATAAGAAGGAGAAACAGCAACTAAATATTTTAAAAAATATTCAACATCTCTGGTCATTCAAAAGAAACAAATTAAAACAACACTGAGATTCCATCTCACTCCAAAAAGAATGACTATTATCAAGAAATCAACCAGTACCAACTGCTGGTGGGGCTATGAGAAAAAGGAACACTTCTCCATTTTTAGTGTGATTGTAGACTATGAGATCAGTGTGGAGATTCCTCAAAAAACTAAAACTAGAGGTTACATTTGACCTAGTTAATCCTCTTCTTGGTATTTTTCCGAATGAATTAAAAGCATCAGACCACAGTGAAATATGCACACTCATGTTTATAGTGGCACATTTTGTAATAGATAAATCTTGGAAACAGCCCAAATGTTGAATGGTGAAGATGTGGGTTTTTTTATACAATGGAGTACTACTCAACCATTAATAAGGATAAATTTAAGACATTTCTAGCTAAATGGATACACTTGAGAGCCTTGAGAGCATACTTGTAAGTGAAATAAATTGAGCATGCATGTATAACTACTGCATCCTCTGGTGTGAGAAACTAAAAGTGTAAACCAGGACCAAAAATATATAACAGATACTGTGAAATAGGAAGAAAATGTTCAAAGAGAAAGGAAAACTAGGAAGGGGAGAAGTGGAAAGGAAGGAAGGGAAAAGAGAAAATGAGAGAAAAATGGAAACAAAGCTTGTATAAATAAGGAGAGGAAGAGGGGTTGAAGAGAAGATTGGGGAATGGAAAAAAAGAAGATATATCATGCACAAGTACAAATTCCCTCTGATGAATGTGATCATTACGTTTACCTAAAATATACCAAAAACTTAATTAATTAAAAAAAGTTTAAATGTCAATGGAGTCTCAGAAATGAAGAAGGAAAAACTATTTTTATAATTAGATTTTTATATTTAGATGAGCCAAGGATAGCCATGTATGAGTGGACAAAAGTGGATATGATCTAATGGCAATAAACTGGCCAAGAGCTTGCAACATATTTGAATTATGCTGAAGAAAAGAGATGACTATCCAATTAACAGGGACTAAAATACTTTTGTGAGTGTCATAAACGGAGACCAGAAATATTCTTTCACCACCTCATAAGCTTAGCTCAGAACTGAGTGTTTCTCTCCTCGCAAAAGCAAGCTCTGAGTAGAGGTACAGTCAAGAAGGAAAACACAGAGCCCTAATTCTGAGGCACGTATAGGTACAGTGCTCCAGTTCATGGTAGAATGTAATATAGAAACAGTACAGTGAGGATGTAATAGAAAAACTAGTACTCAGCTGATGAAGCACACCCCATAAGATAAGAATAGGACATCATTTAAATACCTAAAAACGTGAATTACCAAAATTGATCCAAGAAGATATTAAAAATAAACCTTGAATAGACCAGTAACAAGCAATGGAGCAGAGGCAGTGTATGAGTCATTTTCTTTGTGTTGGGATAAAATACCTGACACCTGCAGTATAAAGGAAGAAAGATTTATTTGGTTCATGGCTTCAATGAGCTCAGTTCATGGGAGACTGCCTGCTAGCAGAAATATCATTGTTAAGGACCTGGCAGAAACTGCTCATTTCATGGTTGCCAAGAAGCAGAGGGAGAAGGAGTGAGTCAGGGACAAAACTATACCCTTCCAGGTGCAACCCCCAGTGACCTGCCTCTTCTGACCATGTCCTACCACTGAACAATAAAATCAGCTACAACTTCATTAATGAACTAGTTCACTCACAAGTATTCCAAAAGCCCTGCCTTTGACCACAATAACACTTTGGGGGAACATTTTAAATTTAAACCCTAACTGTCTATAGTAAAAACCCTTCAAATAAGAGAAGCTCAATAGATTCATCACCGAATTTTAGCAGAAAGAACTTCAGGGAAGAATTGACACCAAATGCTCCTAAAACTCTTCTATAAAATTGAAACATTACCAAACTAATTACTTGAAGCCAGGATCACCCAACTCCAAAACTGGAATAGGACTAAACAAAAAGAAAACTACTAATTTCCTTAATGAATTTGAATGCAAAAAATAAAATCCTCTACAAGATATTTGACAATAGAATGTAAAAAATCATTTAAAAGATCATACATCATGACCAACTCAGCTTTTTTCCAGGGATTCAAGGATGGCTAAACATATATCAACCAACAAATTTAATGTACCACATAAAAAGAAATAAGAATAAAAATCACATGATCATCTTAACAGATGCAGAGAAATTCTTTGACAAAATCCAATATTCATTCATTCATTCATGATAAAAAAAATCCTCATGAAAATAATTACTGAAAGACCTCACCTGAAACTGATAAAAGTCACTGATGACAAACCCACTTCCAACATCACACTATATGGGAAAAAACTGAAATCATTCCCTCTAAAATCAGGAACAAGACTAGAGCATTCACTTTCATCATTCTTTTTCAACGTAATACTTAAAACTTTAGCCAGAGTAATTATGCAAGAAAAAGAAATGAAAGGGCTACATGTAGGACAGGAAAATGTCAAATTATCCTTTGCAAATGACATGATCCTTACCTAAAATACCCAAAAACTCCATCAGAAGACTCTTAGATCTAACAAACAAAACTAGCAATGTGGCAGGTCATAAAACCAGCACACACCAATCAATAGCATTTCTGTACATCAACAATACCTTCATGCAAATTAAACACCTATAGAGCTTTTGTAAATAGGGACACGAAGAGGGTTGGAGGGAGAGGAGAAGAGGAGTGAAAAAATTAAGATGCATTTTGTACATGTACAAATTAAGATGCATTTTGTACATGTACAAATCCCCCATGATGAATGTGATCATTACGTACTACAAATATGTAACAATACAAGTATTTTAAATATAATAGAAACTCACCTAACCAAAGAGAGGAGACATTGATTATGAAAACTATAGTACTCTGAAAACAGAAACTGAGGAGACAGTGGAAAATGGAAAGACATTTACTATTCCTGGATAGGCAGAATCAATATTGTCAAAATGGCCATAGTAACAATAATGAGATGTAGATTTTATGCAATGCCAAACAAAATACCTTACAGGACCAGGAAAAAAACTCCTAAAATTTATATGAAATTAGAAGAGACCTAGAATAGAAAAAGCAATCCCTAAGTCAAGCAAAAAGCATTACAATCCTGCATTTCGAGTTAGACTACACTGCTACAATAATCAAAACAACATGGTACTAGCATGAAAATAGACGTTTTGACCAATGGAATATCACAGAGTATTCAGAAACAAACCAATGCCCTTTCAGCCCTCTGGATTTTCACTAAGGGATCAAATTCATATATTGCAGAAAAGAGAGCCTCTTTAACTAATGGTGCTGGGGAAACCTAGTTACATACAGGATTAATCTAGACCCTGCTATTTCACCTTGTATTAAAATCAAATCAAAATACATCAAAGACTTAGATATAAAAACAGAAATATTGAATATGCTGGAAGAAAAAATAGGTAATACTTTTTTTTTTTTTTTGGAGAGGGTTTCACTATGCAGCTCAGCTTGTCCTTGAATTCACTGTGTAGCACAGACTGATCTTGAACTCACAGCGATCCTCCTGCTTCTGCCTCCTGAGTGCTGAGATTGCAGACATGTGCCACCACACCTGGATAGAAATAGGTAAAATTCTTAGAGGAAATCATTATGGAGGTTCCTCAAAAATCTATAAGCAGAAATTTCATTTGATTTAGCTGTTCCTCTTCGGGGTATTTTTCCAAGAGTAAAAGTCTTCACATTACAGTGATGCATGCAGACCCATATTTATAGCAGCACCATTCACAATAGCTGAGTCATGGAATTGGCTTTTATGCTTATCAACAAATAAATGAATAAAGAAAATGTGTTATCTATACACCATGGATTTATGGCTGCTACTCAGCCATAAATAAGGATAAATTTGAGTCATTTGCAGAAAAATGGATGGATCTTGAGATGATAATGTCAAATAAATCAAATAAAAAGGGTAAATATTACATTTTTTTATATGAAGAACCCAAAATATAAATAATTTAAAGAGTAAAATAAGAGAGAGCTGTAAGGAACAAGGAGGGAGACTTTGTGGAGACTGCCAGAAGATCTGAAAGGGGAGAAAGGGGCGGGCAGGGAGCAGGAAAGGGAAGCAAAATTGAGCAAGTTATGATCAAAATGTAATTATGATGTGTCATGAGCATGCACTGAGAGCTATCAATATAAATGCAAAAAACTAGTGTTCTGTAAATTAATATTAACTGATAAACAAGCAAACAAAATTTAATCTAAGATTAGAAACCTAACAGTCTCTAGGAAAAAAAAATGAAAGAAAGGCTTTTCTTTAAAAAGGGACATCAAATAAAAAACTTTATTGGAAAAAATTAAACTTCACTGCCAAGTACATAGAAGAGTTGAATAATACATTCATCTGTCAATCTAATGATTGATTTTTGAGGTCCCAAAATGCATATTTATAAAAAACGATGTAGGGTAGATGGACAGAATTAATACATGATATATGCATATGTATGTACAGAGATTTGTATAATTAGATTAATCAGCATGTTAATCATTGTACTAAAAATAATATTCTACCCAACGGAAGTAGTATTTTTTTTTTTTGAGACAGGGTCTCACTATGCAGTTCAGGCTGGTCTTGAGCTCATTTTGTAGCCCAGACTGGTCTTGCACTTGCTATGATCCACCTGCCTCAGCTTCCCAAGTGCGGGGATTACAGGCAAGCACCACTACGTTCAGCTTCCAATAGAATTATTATTGCATATGAAGAAAATAAGAATTAGAAAATAGTTAATAGGGGTAGAAAGTGTAGCCCCATGACAGAATATGTGCTGAGTAGACACAAAGCTCTTGGTTCAATACCCAGCACCAGGGAAAGAGAGAGAGAGACAGAGAGAGAGAGAGAGACAGAGAGAGACAGAGAGAGACAGAGAAAGACGGAGAGCGAGGAGGAAGGTAGAAAGGCAGGAAAGAGGGAGGGAGGGATGGAGAAAGGGAAGGAGGGAAGAAAGGAAGAAACAAAAGAAGGAAGGAAGATACAAGAAAGAAAGAAAGAAAGAGAGAGAGAGAAAGAAAGGAGGGGGAAAAGGAAGGAAAATGAATTTAAAATTATTCACAGTTTATTAAGAATGTAACTCACAGCAAAAAATATGAAATGCCAACATGAAAAGGAACAGTCTAGAGCAACTATTATGCAGTTCATATATTAAAATATATAAAAAATAACAAAATGGTAATATTAGTATTTCAAACTTAAAACATCAAAAAATGTGGGAAGTTAAAACCTACTAAAGTTATACAGTATCATGTATCTAAACATTTAAAATGCTGGAAGTGGAAGAAATGAAAACTCATGAAATGCATCTACTCTACAATTTGAAAGGAGATTTACAGACCAAAATTAATACATTAGGGGAAAAGAAAAAGAAATGAGCCAACATTAAACTAAAAGCCTAGGGAAAAAGTAAGTTCAGTGATACACAGAAAATAAGAGTGGAAATTAATGAGCAGAGTGTAAGGTTACATTCAATACTGTGCTTAATCTTTGAAAAGACTAATAAAATTAATTTCTGAAAAGATTGTTTAAAAGAAAAAATTAGAGCAAATAAATATTATACATGACACAGAAAAAAATCTACAGATAAAGCCACGATTTGAAAACATAAAATTCTACAACCAGCTTCTTGCCAATAATTTTGAATATTTAGATAAAAAGACAAAAGACTATTCAATTTATTTCTGAGATTAGTAGAAGCCTGACATTCAAAGTAGAATTAAATGTCAACTTTACCTTGCTGCAAAAATCCTAAATGAAATATTATCAAATAAAATTCAGAAATGTTAATAAAAATCACAGCCTAATAAGCTTTACAAATAATGTATGGGTGTTTCTAATGTAAAATATCCATTAATACAGTATAAGACACATGAATGAAGATGGAAAAATTCTATGATCTTGTAAAAGTTTGCTATCTAGCATTCAATAAAAGTACTCATTTGTGACTTAACAAGAAATGTTAAGCAAGAACAGAAAAACTTAGAGTAAACATTACTTCTAATGGTGAAACTTTAGAAGTATTCCCAATAAAGTCAGGAAGAATTCTTTGAGGTACTAATTGGACCCCCAAAAAAAAAATCCAAGTTAAGAAAACTAGAATTAACAACGAAATAAAGGGAATTTCCTTTTCTCAGTGGCTCTATGAATGGGCAGCCCACACTCAACCCATATACAGACTTTCTATTGATGGCAATGGGATTAGTGTGAGGTTTAAGTACAAACCAAGCAATTGAGATCTAGCCTTTGTTTGAAGGATTTCCTATGTAAGATGTTAAAGAGGGGCAAGGGCCCTGTCATCCTGCTTGAGGGCCAAGTCCTCATGTTTAAAACCTTATGAACTCTTTGGGTGATCGAACTTGTTGCAATAATAAGTCAGGCAGGGTAACATAAGTCGCAGACATAAAAGTGCTTCAATTTTAAAAGATTTCTTATGGTCATTAAACATTTCAGACAAACACTCGTTATGACCTAATTGGTAGCAAATGTTAATTTGAAAACTTAAGCTGGCTTTTGAGTTATAGTGCTTTGGTTTGGAGACTTAAAAACCAAAAATAATGAGAAATTGTGTGAACATCTTCCAATGCTTCAGAATTCCAATCACCAAACCCTTTTGTTCCTTGGATGCCAGCTCTGAACGAAGTGGGCTTTCTAATTCCAGCATTAGGAAAGTGAGTCTTGCCTTGTAACATGAAGATCATTTCTTCTGATCTGTTGCCTATCTTTTACCACTGTCATTCTCTAGACCCGCTGAGATATGTTTGCAAAATTCTCCGAACGTTTTTAAATCTCAAGGATTAAAGACAGGCATTTTCTCAAGAGGCGTCTAACCATTCTTTGAATTCTTATACCTTCTGTTGTTTTATGGAAACAAAATTCATGGAGCATCATGGTGTGGACTCATCACCTATCTCAGCAATTTCCTTATCTAGGAGCCCAGCTTCTTCAAGCAGCATGCTCTTTTCTCCTTCATAAACTCTGCTTTTGTTGTTTTGTGGTATAATAACATTCTTACCTTTTTATCAGTTTTGCTGGGAGGCGATAAGCAGGGAAGTGCTACTGAGGTCCATATTTCTCTGGTGACATGCAGTCTTCTTTCTCCACACAAGGGTCCTCGTGCCATTTCTGTGCTTTTCTCTAAGCCGCTTTGTGCTACTCTGCTCTTAACTCTGAGATTTTTGGTTAAATCTCACACCGAAAAACTACTTTTCATGAACTCTGCTTAAACTGATAACTACATTGCATTCGTCAATTTAAGGTCAAAATTAGGGATTTCGATTCTGAAATCACTGTCATAAATATTTGTTGAATAATATATTTTACTTCTTGATATTATCTCAATCTTCAAATTTGATGTATGATTCATACCTGCTTGGTTTCCCTTTCTTTGTTTCTTTGCCTTTCTTTTTCTTTCTTTCTTTCTCTCTCTCTCTCCTTCCTTTGTTCTTTCTTTCTTCTCTTTTCCACACTCTTCTCTTTTTTCTTCTTTTTTTCTCTTTCTGCTTGGATCCCTCTTCTTTCTATACTGTCTCATTCCTAGGCCTATCAGTTCCTTAAGCCTATTTGACTAACCAAGAATTTAATTTTTATTTGGGGATATTATACAATTGATTAAATTACAGATGAAAGTTGGTCATAAATTATTCACAGGCAATGTAAGAAAAACAAAAGAGCTTCCAGTATCCATTTCAAACTTTTTATTATACATATCCATGTGTTTGTATCTTGGCCAACAACAGTGCATGTTGTTTTGTTAAATGACAGACTGGTGCATGCTGTATACATTCAGATCGCAAGGCCTATTATGGACAATCTTGATTAAGTTACCTCTTTTCTAATTATTTTTCCCAATTGTAAAATGGGGATGATCTTGGCAACAACCTCATAAGATTATTGTGAGAACTAAATAATATATTTAAAGTACTTAATGCAAAAGCCTCACGAGTTTTAGCTGGCACAGCATGACAGTGCCTTCTCTTTAAACGCAAACTCTAAACCTTTGAAAAAGGTTAAGCACTGAACTTAACTATTTGAGACAATGTATACTCTTTATTCCTTCAAGTACAACTAACATTACAGAAATATTAATATATGTGATTATATGTGATTATAGACCCTACTGGATGGATGCAATATTAAATTCAGCATATAAAGCTAAAAAACCAAAAACAAAAATCTTATGTCTAAAATCTATTTAGCCATAAGAATTTTGAATAAGAATACATATTCCCTTTTTACTCATTGTTTTTCTTCTCTTTATTTTATGCTCTTTCTGTTATGCTACAGCAATTGAAAATCATGTTCACAGAAAAATGACAGAAAATTTAGAAATCCATAGAGCCTAGGAAATTTTAATACTATGCTAAGACCAGCGATTGGAAGTTCTGGGTTGGTACAGCAACTCTTGATTGCAATAGTGGTAATATCATAAGAAAAGAAGCAACCTAAGCTGACTCCATTTATATTTTATTGTCTGAACTATATCATCAGCTCATTTATTGCTGCAAGTAAGTCAAGAAATCTACTTATATTTAACGTTTTTCAAACTGGAAGCAATAAAAAATAATATTAAAATGGACATGAAGTCAAATCAACTTGTGGCATCTGCACTCTATCCATGCACACAATAACAGAGGGTGGTGGAACTGAGTTAGAAATTATAGTCATCATCAGTGTTTGCTCTAGTTGGGTCTTAGTTTTCTCACAAAGGCCCATGTACTAAAAACTTGGTCTCCTGGGTATGCTTGTGAGAGGTGGTGAAACCTTTATGAGGCAGAGCTGTGAGGGAGGTATTTAGGTCATTCAGGACATTCCTTTGAAGGGAATGGAAGGACTCTGGCCCTCTCTTAACTCTCTTTGCTTCCTGGCCACTAGAAAACCGGTGGTTTCTTTTGTTTTGTTTTGTTTTGTTTTGTTTTGTTTTGTTTTGTTTTGTTTTGTTTTTCACCATATCTCCTGCTCTGTTCTTCTGCCTCACCACAGGTCCAAAGCAATAGGGCCAAATGATCATGAACTTGAACCTTAAAACTGTTGGTCAAAAATGAACCTTTTGGTTTTATAAATCAGTTCTCACAGGTAGTTGTTACAGGTGTGAAGAACTAACACAATCTTTCAATTTGAAGGGAATGTTGCAAGGTTTTACATCCCTCATGTCATAATGTGAATATAATAGTATCTCTAGTTGTTTAGTGACTGAATTAAATCTATTAACTTCTTCCCTCAACCATATCTGCAGGCTTTTGGCCTTATGGCCTTTTCTTCTACCTTTCCCATATGGAACTTCCTCACCTTCACGTGGTTATAGCTTAAACATGTTTACGAATATCCATAATTCTGCGGGAGTCTTAATGGAGATGTTTTATACAGCAGAAGGAGAGTAAGGATATGTTTGTGTATAACAGCATATGTGTGTGCCCATTCCTTCAGTGAGCCTTAAATTAAATTAACAGATACTATCATCACAGGAGAGTGAAAAACATAGTACTCCTCCTTCCATAATCTCTTCTCCTTCCTTCACAGAGCCCTTTGAACCAGAGATACTTCCGTTTTGAACAAGTGACTTCTCTGTTTCCTCCCTGATGCTTCTTTGTGTTGATGTCTTCTTAGCAACAAGTAAAAGAATAATACAGGCAATTGTTAAGCTTTGAAATTCCATAAACGAAGAGTTTATTTTCTCCAAATTTTTGCTTTAAACCATAAAACCAAGAATAATTTATTAGCATGTTACCAAATCCAAATATAGTTCTTCTACCCCACTTATTTTTGCAAATATGCCATTAATTCTTTCAACAAGCTTACTCTAAAGTATGGTTACTTTCACAGAATTAACCACAAAAAGCATTCAGTAGTCCTGATTACCTGCAGGAATGACATTCAGCCCCAGTAGATGTCTGAAACTGTGAACACTTGTGACCCCCATATACTATGTTTTTTCCCTATTACACATAACTGTGATAAAGTTTAACTTATTAATTAGGTACAGTAAGAGCTTGATAACAACAAATAACAAAATAGAAAAATTATAATAATATATGGTAATAAGGTTTCTAAACTTATGAATTATTATTTTCTGGAATGTTCCATGTAATATTTTGATACCACAGTTTGCAGTAGATAACTGAAGCCTTGAAAAAGAAAGCCAGCAGCCAGAAATTTAGCCCAGCGGTGCAAGCACTTGTCTGGTAAATGTGAGATCATGAGTTCGATCCTTGCTACTAAAAAAAAGAGGAGAAATGGAAAAGGAAAACCAGGAACAAAGTAACATATTCTCAGTGTTTGTGCAGAAAAGTTATAGACTATTAAAAATTATTGATTTATATGTTATCTAATTTTCTTCTTGTCTTTTTTTTATAGTACTTATCTGTGTTGAATTTAGTTGCAATTGTGTTGATAAATTATTACTTTTAATAGTCCTCCAGGATTTATTGCCATTTATTCTTTGTTAAACTAAATGGTTTTGTCATCAATAAATTCTTTTCCATTGCTACTCTTATGTTTTCAATATGTTTGGCTTATTTGATCTCAATTATCCCCAAAGGAACACTATTATATTTTTCCATACTCAGAATTAGTCATTCATTCTCATTCTTTGCTCTTCATTGCATAACAAGTACAATATCCATAATATGACCTCTATTTTTTGCTCTTTTGGTACCAACAACCATTCTCAATATTTCTTCAAGGAAATTAACTTAAAGCTCCCTTTCAACATTACTATAAATCTTGCTCATGAATATCCTGCAGTCACTATTATTTATCCCTTTTAGAAAATTCTCACATCCTGTAGAATCATGGAAGCAAAATGTATTCCTTTGAGAACATTTAGTCCATGTTCTTGCTTATGGGATTAAACTATTCCGGAGTGTTTAAATCTTGTATGCTTTTAATCTGAAACAAAGAAATCAATCCATTTGCAGCTCCTATTTGGTTTTCCAGTTCCAAGACTCTTGAAGGGTGTGACCATGAGGAATACTGTGCATCATTCTACAGTTTTTGGTGTTCTGGTACTGACTTCAGAAAACTGGACGGAATAAACATGACAGAAACAATTTAAAAAATAAAGTTTTCATTGTTTCCTAAAGGTGAATGCTGTTAGTAACAACTCCACTTTCCTTCTGTAAGTAATATGGTAGGTGAAAGCAAGCTACTACAATGTACAGGGTAAAATAAAGAGCAGTTGAAGGGGAGATAAGTTTAATGAACAATCAACTGACTAAATTGATGTATACAAACTTGTTTCATCACACTTTCTGTACTTCCCTTCAGGTTTGCATCCATTTCATCTTCTCAGTGCCACATGTTGTTTGGTTGTGTTTCCTCAGGTACCACCATTTCCTGAAGACCGTCATTTGTAGATAAAATGGAATTATGTACAGGGATTATATTATAAAATCATCATAAAAGGCAAAGTTCTTGGAGAGGCAGATTTGCTAGAAATCTGTTACAAGACTACCATGTTCAAGTCTGCTTGTCTGATTCTGTGTGAATCCTCATCCTGTTGTTCTCCTGCTGTTGAGAAGATGGCTCATTTTGTTTTGCTTTGTTCTGTTGTTTTACCTAAATAAGTGACTTATGCTTGAAGGTCAAGATCTAAATGTTTAAAAATTAAGAAGTGTTCTATAACACTAGAGTTGCATAATATGCCAAGATTCTGTTACAGAACCAATATAAAACCAAGACTTATTGGAAGACAAACAAAGCCGGATCTCTCCTAATGTTTGCTTCTTGACATATATACATAGTCTCATTGAGGGAATAGCAGAATGAATTGCTCATATTATTGAAGAAACTGTAATTGTGACTATTACTATTTTGGCTAAGTGTATAAAATTGAATTCAAAAAGGTTAAATACATATCAATACATCTCTATCGTACATTACTAAAATTGCCCATGCTAACGTCATAATGATCTCCACTAGATAATTTTTCAGTTACTGGAAATCCATGCTCTACTTGACATTACTAATGACTTTATCTTTCTGTTTAATCCTATTTTTCCTTAGTTTCCAGAATATCTTTTTTTTTTTTGGTTTACGTACTACCTCTGTGTTTACTTATTCAAAGTTATTATGAGTTTCTTTTCCTTAAACTGACTCTTAAATTGTACTGTTTCCCCGATTCCTTTTTTCTTTACTTTTTTCTTAAGCTCACAGTGCCACTTTCCATCCTGATTTCCATATGTATTACCTATAACTTGAGGTTTTAATTCATATGTCTTATCATGCACTAAGTATGACCACCATAGACATTTCATAACTAAGTACATTATCTTCACTCCAACATTTTTCCGAATATTCTTTGTCTATTAGCAATTTCAGTTTTTTCAGTGTTTTTCAGAAAA
>RJWT010009541.1:0-25060 GCA_004365215.1 Cuniculus paca | reverse complement strand
CTACTACTTTTAAAAAAAAAGTTTTGTTTAACTGTGACATGCACATTAAAAAGTGCACAATATAAATGAACAGACAGATGAAATCTCCCAATGCAGCCCTCTTCGACTGAAGCAGGGCTGTGTTCAAGAGAAAGTAGTGTTGCTGCGGAAACCTCACTTCCTCAGTCTTTACTGTTTGTACCATACTAATTTGTGTCATTTAAAAAGTTCCCTGGTTTTGCAATTTATACTCTTTTGTATCTTGCTTTTTTTACATGAGACCATAGTGTTATGTGAAATACATTAGACAAATAAATTTGTGGTTCTTTATGAAAACCCTAAAATGTAAATATAGAATCAAATAAAACATAGACAACAGGAAATAGGGTGATAAATCCTTTTCAGATTAGAAATGTAGAGAGGGGTAGAGTGGGAAAAGAAAGAGGGTGACAAAATATTGAGATGTGTTACATACATGAAAGAACTCTGCACAAGTAGTGTAATCATTATGCACCACAAACTTGTACTTATAAAAATTAAAAATTGAAAAAATGAAATAAATGATTGTGTATCACTGCAAAGATTCTTATTGTTTAATAATATTGTATTTCATTAAACATAATTTATATAATCTACTGTTAATGAATATCTAGGTAGTGATAAGTTTAGAATTAATGCTCTCATACTATGAACATTTGTGTGCATGTTTGATATATGATATGCATATATATAAAATTATATTGTATATAATAGTGTTATATAATTGTATGTTATATATCATATATATAACATACATGCACACATTTATATTTCCTGTGGAGTGAGCTTCCTAAGTCTTTATTATTCATTTTGTCACCTTTGGTAGATAATGCCAAACTGTTTTTGAAGATTTATAAAAATTAATCATCATAACAGAAATGTAAATTTTAAATTGTTTCATTCTTTGTCTAACAGAGTTTGTTCTTTCTTTTATACATTTTCCCAGGAGTGTGATGTGCATGTAGTTTTTTCGTTCTGTTTCTTTTTTCAACATTTTTGTGGGAGTGTAATACACAAGTGTTTTTATAAGAGTTGATACAACCACTAAGGAAAAACTGAAATCAAAGTGTAATTAAAATTTCATAGTCCTACTACAATGAAATTATCTCTAAGCACTATCTTCCATTTTGAACAAAATGCAAAAGATTATGTAAATAAAGGAAATTGTTTTATGGCCCTGTGATGACTTCTATAAAATATTCTATTTTTTTGTGTTATATTAGTATAAGTTACAGAAAAATGAAAACAACAAACACAAATACATGTGATTTGCAATACACTTATTTAAAAAACAAAGCAATTTCAACTAAATATTCTGTGTTAGGGAATAACACCAACAAATTTCAAGTTTCAAACAGAACTTCCTTTAATATGGTAAAATGACTTTCATAGGTTTTCAAATAATGCGAGTGAAGAGAGGAGTGTATTTATCACAGAGAAGTTTATCCACAAGACAGTATTGACTCATCATTCTGAATGAGACCAAATGTAATGAATAACCTTTGGGCTTCTCAGTGACCTGATATTTCAGAATTGTGTTCTAAGGTATGTATTTTTTTAAATGTAGGTTAAATAAGCAGAATTTTACACTAGATTAAATGCTGTCAGAGACTTGATGATTTTGTGTTAGGTATCTCAATTTTTATTTAGAAGATGGATTTAACAAGTGGGATTAAAGCAGTAGTTACTAAATTACATATATTTGTAAATGTATATTATATAAATATATAGCCATGTATATTCGAAAATGGGTATTTAGCTATTTTAGCTTAAAAAACTCTGAAGTTTTGTTTGTGCTTAGTCATGATTAATGAATTTTTATACTCTTGCTGTTTTCATCATGATCACTTTATGTCCCCATCATGATCACTTTGTCATATTTTTTAATAAAAAGTTTGTTACGATCAAAAGTATCCCATTAAGAGCATCAGACCAACTTCCAGTAATATGAAATTGTGTTACTCAGTTGCCACCTATGACTTTTCTAGAGATCCAATCACCATTTTCTTTTTTTCCTTTTAGCTTACTCGCAAGTTATTCAATACTGCTCGAAGTATTTGTACATGTGCAAGAAGTGATTTTCCCCTTTGCTGCATAAAGAGAAATCAAGAACTATGCATTTGTTCATGACAGTTCGCTTTAAAAAATCAAGTTTAAATTGGTTTATTGGTCTTCCAGAGCAGAAGCTATACTCTCATAAGAAGAGCATAGAATCTCCTAGGGATAGAATACTATTTATCTCAAGAGTGAATTAATTATTGATCTTATAAGGTGGGCAAGACATGGAATGGAGTGGAAGTAGTTATATATTTCATGTTTTCTTTGACCTATTAGTCTGGTTTTTCACTTTGTATATTACATAATTAACTTCTAAGGTCTTATAAGAAATGAATCTGATAGGGCTGGGGATCTAGCTCAGCGGTCTAAGCGCCTGCCTGGCAAGCGCAAGGTCCTGAGTTCAATCCCCGGTGCCGCAAAAAAAAAAAAAAAAAGAAATGAATGTGATGTTGGAAAAACAAAAGAAGGGTGGGGAAGGAGTAATGGAAATGTGTTATGTACAGGTATCAATCCCCTACAATGAATGTAATTATTACATACTGCAAACACACACTAATAAAAGTCAAAAAGAGAGAAAGAAAATGAAAGGAAGCAGTCACTGCAAAGCAGACGACAACAATGATAAAAAGAACAAGTTGACCTTGATAGCGAATATAAAACCAGAATTACTTACCATTACATGTTGACTAGTTTTGTCAATAGGAATGTAAATCTTCAAAACAATTATTTTCCAGATAGGATTTTGAAGTTTCATGTTCATAAGAGTCAAATTTGGAGCTGAAGAGAAAAACTTTAGAATTCAAAAAAAAATTTTTAATTTGTGAAATATTTTAAGAGTACTATTACATTTTAGTCTAGATGATTAAGTAGGGGATGACAGATGACCCAATTGTTTAAATTAAGCATAATCTCAAACTATCATAGTATCTAAAAATAATAAAATGAATATAAGAAAGAATACCTGGAGAAAGTGTTTTGTTAATTTTAAAACATCAAAATATAATGATATGCAAATTAATGCTTTTAATACAGTGAAGAAAGAGAAAGAAAGTGTTTGCCATGATTTGTAAGGTTCAGTTATTAAAAAACAATCGAAGTTAGCAATCAATATATTCTACCCATTGCCACTTAAGAATGTTACTACTACCTAGAAATTATGCTTAAAGATAGTATAAACTCAGAATTTTAAAAAGCTATCAACAATTGCTCTTCATTTTAATGTATGTAAATACTTAACACATATTATGTATTATATACAATATACAAAATATATTATGCTATATACTACACATATTATATATATGGTACTACTCACTTGTCAGATGACATTTTATATATGGCACAAATGTATATATTTATACATTTGTATATTATATATATCTTTATATGTTATGATTTATAAATTATATATAAATATATTTATGCTATATATTATGTGCTTGTTATGCTACTCATTTGTTAGATGACACATTTTGTATTGAACATATATATTCAATATTATATTTAATACATTATATATCAAATGAAGCACATGTTTTACATGTTACTTTGTATTTAATAAATACACATATGTATATATTTTTATAGCCACCTGATTTACTTAAGTGATGATTTGTTTAAAAGCTGGAAATTAAGGAAATTTAATCTTAAATCATGAGATAATTCATATTAAATATTGTGTGACCAAAACTTTGTACTGATGCTTTAAAACAGTAAAAGCTTACTGCTTCTTGAAGTCTTCTGTTTTGAATCTTTATCTTTGCATATGGTAGTTACACAAATGAAGGGTGTTATACAAATATATTTTTCAAAGTGAGCAAATAAAACAAAAAAGTTTATTACAGTTCATTTTCTCCTTTAGATGTTGTTGACTGGCTTTCTAGCTTGAATTTGTAGAGTGTGCACATGATAAAACTTTTTTCTCATAATCTAATATCTCCAAAGTAAAGAAAATGAAGGCCAAATCTGCAAAGAAACCAAAATGAAATTAAACCAACTTCAGACATTTATGAAATCATAACCATGAAATGAAGCATTATTTGTTCTGATAAAAAAGATGGACATTTTAAATGTGGTCAAAGTAATTTTGACATGTAAGTACACACAAAAGAAACCAGTGTTGGGATTGAATATTGTGAGATCTTGGTAAACACTGCCAGTTGTGTGATTATTAAACCAACACTCATCTGACTAATTCATTAACTAATATATGACTGTATTAATTAATTCATTAATTTCCAAAGTAGAAAACAAAATGGAACATCTCCTGTGCAAAACTCGATAGTTTTCCTCTTTCAGATGGGTTCTCCTCTGTTTGTATTAAATAATTTCCATGAGAACAAGTGTGTTAATCTAAAATTTCTACCAGCTAACACTGGAAGGCTCACACAGGAGAACTGGCAATTTTAAATTTGAGCCCAGCTTGGGCAATTTAGTAACTTAGAGATATCTTGTCTCATAAAAAAAAGCAGAAAAAGGAAAAACAGGAGGGGGAGGAAGGGAAGGAGGAGAAACGAAATGTATGAATTACCAAGAGTGTGATTATGGTGCATAACTGTATTCTAGCACTCAGGCTGGAGCAGAAAGATTGCTAGCTCTAGTCCCACCTGGGCTATTAATGAGCCCTATCTCAAAAACATTAAAATTATAATTAAAATTAAAAGAAAAAAATGGCTGGAGAATTTTACCTATCAGTCTCTGCAATTTAAAATTATTCTGGTGGTGAAGTACTGGAGATTTAGCTTAGCCACACCGTGCCACACAGGTCAAGCAGAAGGCCCTGAGTTCAATTCCCATTATCAAAAATAAAAAAGAAATAAAGAAATAAAATAAAATAATTCTGGAGATAATAGCCAGAGTGAGAAATGATCATATAATTTAACATGAAAGTGAGAAACATTAAAAAAAGAACCTGATGGACACGTAATTAAAACTTTTTAAATTATTATTATAAAGGCAACAAAGGAAATGCAGTGGTCTATAAGGATTATGCTTGACTAACTTGCTTGTCTGGAACTAGAACAAACACCAGTAAAGAACCATTATGTTTCTGATCAGAAAACACTACACAAAATGTTCAGGGATACAAAAAAAAAAAAAAGAAAAGAAGAAGAAGGTAGTCTTTTTAAGTGTTTCAAATGGTGAACAAAAACCAAAATTTTCTAAAGATGCTTATCTGATAATTTATAGGCTCCTCAACCTTAAATCTGGTTGAAGTATGTTGATCAAATATATTTCTGTTTTCTCAGGTTCTTTCTTTATAAACTGAAAAGCAAACAAAAGAATAATAGCAAAATAAGAAAAAAAAGAAGTAAACAGACTATGGGAACAGATACAGAAAGATTAGAAAAAAAAGTCATGTATAAACATTGGACTTCAGAGAATCAAAAAGTTTTAGCAATTAAACAAAACTAAATTCAAAACTGATCTCTGCTTCAGTGTAAGTTTACCAACTGAGCTGGGGAGATACCAGACTACAGAAGAGCATGTGGTAATTCATTTTGATCTGTGACTGTGAAGCCTTTATTTGAAATGTATTAGAATCACCAGAGACAAATACAGAGTCAGATAAAATTGAATTCACTGCATTGTTTCAAATGGGGAGGCCTCATAGAAAACCGTATTTGTTTCCAGTAAAGGGAATTGTTATGAGATTTATATTCATGCTAGGTAATTTCCATTGTATTCATGGATGGGGGTTTGCTAAGTATTATAAATAGTGTGGAACCAAAGATAATTCCTAATGTTAACCAAGAGTTGAAAGCACTAGATTTGTTATATGAAGGCGGCAAGAGACATAAATATTGGCCAGTTCATATTTGTAGTGTAGATATATTCTTGTGTTTTTCTGTGTTCAGACAAGATGACAGAGAAATCTTTCTTCATCATGGTCAAAGTTATCCCTCTAAAAATAGTGTTGTGGAATTCTATGATTTGTTTGTTTGTTTGTTTGTTTCACAACAAAATCCATATATTACCTGGGATTATCAGACAAGTTCTCAAATGTCAGAAACTATTTTTCTCTTTCTTGGCATTGAAGTTTCAAGTAAAAATTTTTCACTCAACTGTGATTGATATTTTTGAAGAACTCTATCAGCTGAATCTAATGCTAATATTTTGCATGAAATCCCAAAGTAAGACTGTAGATGGTATATTCAATTGCAATAAACCTTAATCTTTTAAATTTTTCTTTATGACAATAATGGATATATTTATAGGATAGACGGTACAGCAAAATGATGGCAGTCAGAAGTTAGAGAAGAAGGAAAGTGGATATGCTAAACAAATGGCATAAAGCGTCAGTTAGACAGGAGGAATAAGACTAGTGACTGATTTCACAGAATAACTATCATAAATAACAATGTATTTTATTTCACAATTGCTAAGTAAATATTTTAAAAAATCGTAAGTTGATCTGGACATTGTGCCACAGGTCTATAATCCCAACACTCTGGGAGGCTGAAGCAGATGGATCACAGTTTTGAACCCAGCTTTTGCTCTGTAGTAGTAAAATGTCTCACAATTAAAAAAAAATAGAAAAAGTGTTGGGATGTTGCTCAGTGTAAAAGCCCTGATTTTAATATATGATCTTGAAAAAAGGAATAACAAACAAAACCAATAATTTCATGATATCTTTTCACAGACTTTGAAAAAGTTATGGAATCATAGAAAGCAAAGGGAGAATGATTCTGTATTTGTAACTGTTAAGATATGGGATGAGTCTTTCAATTAAAGCTGTTTGGTAGCGAATATATTAAAAGTCAGATATCAGTCAGTGATGGATGTTTCACAAAGTCTGTGAGTTACTTCTTACTAATAAATAAATATTAAATTTTTTCTAGTTAATACATTTACATAAAGTAAAATAGAACAATATGATGCGATTCTTCTCTTTAAAATTGTGTATGCTTAAGCAAAATAAGCCACACACACAAAGACAGGACATAGTCTCTCTTTTATATAGAAACAGAAAGAAGAAAAAGTAGAAGATTACTAGGAACTGAAAAGGTGGAAAGAAGAAAGGTGTGTGTGCAGAAGAAGGGTAGGTGGACACCATGATGCACATTATACACGTGTATGAAAATATAATGAATCCCTTTAATTTATACAATTAGTATGCATTAGTAATACAAATTACTCTGCCTAGTGTCATTATATTCTTACCTCATTTCATATTTTTATGTGAAGTGCTTATTATCATTCTTCAAAAATAATTATTTTGATCCTTTAATATAAGATTTACTTAGAATAACTTTTATAAAAATTCCAAAAGCATAGTTTTATGATTAAACTTTTGTGTTTCCAAATCTCTTTTCTACATGCTGTAAATTAGCCAACCACTACATGTGTTAAAGCTCAGACTGCTTATAATGTTCTAAAAACAGACTTTTATTCTTCATTACCATGAAAATCTCTGTTAGTGACAGATTTCCCTGGAGAACTTTGCTTAATTGACCTTTTAAAATTTCAGACTCAATAATACTTTCTTCAAAAATTTAATTGTCTCAAAAGTAGAACTAAAAGAGACCTTAAAGTTCATCTAATTCTTGTCTTTCTTTTCGTGGATGGGTTTAATTTACTTGTGTAAGGTTACATGGCTAATAAATGCAAAGTAGGGAACAGAATTCAGGTCTCATCATTCACATAGCAAGTACTTTTCTGTTCATTTGTTCCCTAAATTTCCAAGCTTACTGTGTGTTCCTGTGCATGCATGTGTACAAATTTGTATTTAGAAATTAAACAACTCCAACAGAAGCCTATATCTTTTTCATTCAGTCTCATCTCTCTATTTCATCTTGTTTGGAAGGAATGTATTAAAATCTAAAGTAGATCTTAATATTCCTAAACTCAAAACCCATCAATCATTATCTCCCTTACTTCAGATAAAATCTAAAATCTAGTACTATTTGCAGATCTAGTGTGTCTGATTCTTAGTTCATTCTCCAGTAACCTCTCATATCAATGTTATCCTCAGTTACTATTTTCCAGACTCATTAGACAGTTTACCTTCAAAGATACCAATTTCTTTTCTGTCCTTTGGTTGGAATATCCTTTCTCGCTGCTCTATTACTTGTTACTTAGTTAACTCTTTATTCCTTCATTCATTTACTGATTTATCAAGTACCCATTAAACCTGCTCCGTGCCAAGTCTAGATATTGTGAGATAAATGGGTGAATAAAGTCAATAAAGTAAGCGCCGTTATGGCAATGACCCTCCACCAACGGATTATACATGTCAACTGATTACAAATGTTAATAGACTCTGCAAGTGTTCTAACAGCACCATTCAAACTAGGGTTTGACCCAACAACTGATCACTATAGCCTAGGTAAGAGAAACATAAAGTTAACCATCGCAGCTGCTGCTAATAATCTCGAAATGGTTATTTTGAGGTACACACAATCAATAGCAGCAAGACCTTGTGAAATATCTTGATAGGTTCAGTTACAATTCTATCAAGGTTACCAGAATAGCTCTTGGTCTGTCAGTAAAGGTACAGTTAGACAGAAAATATAACTATGTTTTAAACAGACAGAAATGAAGGTAAGAAATGGTTATATGCATGTTAAAATCATATGATCACAAAAGGAGCACATAATGGGACTGCAGTAGAAAAAAGAAAGGCTTATTCATAGAAATACATGATTGTAAAGAGCAGCTACCTACAGCTATCACCACTTGTGTTGGGTTAAAACAAAATGAAAGAGGTGATGCCACAGGCTGGAATTCAATCCCTATGAAACTGCTCAGAATGTTATTTGGGTGATGCTGGAACCACAGAGGAAGTCAAAGGTAGAAGCAATACAGAAACAGTCCCTCACAGAGATGCTACTCAAAAACAAAGAGGGAAAAAGTATTTTTCACCTACCCATAATATGATAGCTTCATTTTCCAAGCACATTAATTCCTTGTAGGAAAAACTAAGATGTTTGGGAAACATTGCTTGCAGACATCCAGCCTTAATTATTCAAAGAGAATATTTGGGGCTGGTGGATTAACAGGACATAACTGGAGTACCAAAATATAATTTGGGATAGAAAATCCTGAACAGTTATTTAGATTGTTATGAAAATGACTCTAAAATACATATAACCACACCACACATTTCAATCTGATGAGAAATTTCCTGTATTTCTTTAGGGTGCACATGAGACACATCATACCAGAGTTGAAGAAAGACCATGAGACTTTTCTATATTCCTCTTGTTTCAACACAACATGATGATTTTGGCATGCTAACCTGGGTTTTGTGGCTTTTATCAAATTTTCATGCTTTCTTTCACACAAGATGCTGGTTTATTAGGTAGTTAAGAGCAATAAGAAAAACAAAATGAATGACTACAAACGAATTTATCACAAAACCTTTGGGAGACCACTAGCATTAAACATTATATTGGAATGCTAATGTAATACGTAGATCCATATAAATGAATTTCTAAGTTTAAGTAAATTGTACATATCAATTATACTAATGCTAAAAATTTTTTATCAATATTTTATTAGTATTTGTTGTTTTGTTAAAAAATAGGGTACTTTCACTATGTCATAATTTGTGTTCAAGAATGCCTTCTTTTCAAATCAAAGCCTGCTAAATTAATTTATCCTAAATTATCCCATAGAAAAAGCATAAAATTAGAAATTCTTTGTAAGATCTCTAAAAAAAGAGACATCACTGATGTGCAATGAGGCAAGAAATAAACAATAGTCATTCAAGAAATTAGTCAATCATTATGCCACAAAAGTATAATAGGATTTTTATTTCTAAACCAATTTACTAATCAAATTACCCTATTAGCAACTTCTGTAGGAAAACATCAAACTATTTTCAGAACAATTGTAGAATTGTTTAAGGAAAAAAAAATCTATGTTTTGAAACAACTTAATAAGAAATGCTGCTCTTTCCAAGAATAAAAACGTGCTCTTTTGTTGGGAAATTCATTCTTTCATGAATTATCCTTAAAATTTAAAATAACAGTTTAAAATGATCTGCTATGCTCTCCTAGTATACAAATATAGTCTATCACTGTGAACATCATTCTTTAAGACTACCTACAAGACATTTAAATATTTCACGTGTCCTATAAGTTGATAGATAAATTAATACATAATTAAAACAGCAGTAGATATTGCCCCTGTAATAACATTTTCTATGATTATAAATTCAAACTTTAAAAGATATAATGCAAATATAATTTCATTAGAATGATTTTAAGTATACAAGAAAATTTATATGAGAAAAGATACTATGTTGCACAAAATTAGACAAAGATAATTCATATTCTGCCAAGAACAGTTATTAGAAACATTTGTATATTTTTTGTGGCTATCTTCATGTGTGATACAAGTCCACGAAGTTCTGTACTGAAATTTTTTAAAGAACAGAAGGCAAAAACAATTCACATTTATTGAAATCCTATCTTGTCCCCAGTACAGTGACAGATGCTTTACACATATCATTTCCTTTTCTTTTAAAACACTGTACAGCAAGAATATGATATTGCTTATTTCATTTGCCTAGAGAACAAAAATTTAGTTATTACAGTAAAGATCATGAATTGTCACTATGCTTTCATCTATAAACAAGCATATGTTAGCAAATCTTTACATTTAAAAGAAAGATTGCATAAAACAAGTTATCCTCATACTTTGAGATATTAAATTTGTTCAACATTTTTGGGTGTCAATTAGGAAATAGCATATATAAAACAAACATGCTACTTAGTGCATTGTTCTTTCAAGAAGTGATTTAAAGAACCAATACACATGTATTACAATAACTAAACTGCAAATAGGCTTGATAGGAAGTAAGCAAAAATGATTCTAAAATTATTTGTTTCATATGAATTTAAGCATATGTTTATAATCTGTTGAAAATATTTAATTTAAAAAGCAGGACTTTTATGGTACTTTAAAACCCATGTAACTTTAAAAATGAAAAATCTAGTTATGAAATTAGTTTATGTGAAAAAGTGTGGCTCAATGTTATTTATAATAATGGAAACATGAAAAAATATAGGTAAAACAGTTGAAGATTGAGTTAAAGTGTTATCATCAAAGGAATATTTCATAAAAATAATTAAAGTATATTTAAAGTTGTATGATCTAAAACTGTGTTACATAACATTCAATAAATTTATAAAACAGGTAAAAATTGAGGATTACAGAAAATTTAACAGATTCATTTGAATCTTTCTCTTGTCTCCAACCCTTTGAACAAATTATTACATATTATATAACTCCTATTCATGCATTATAACATACCATCACAAGAAAACAAGTTTCATTAACTACAGAAAAATACATTTTATATTTTCTAGAGATTTGTGCCAAATTTTCTGCCCCAGCAAAACAGTTGTTTTGCCAATGGACTGTATTCCAAGTGAAGCGTCCTGAGTCTGACTTTCACCTTTTGCATTTCTTTTTTATCTTTTTTTTTTTTTTGTGGCATCAGGGCTTGAACTCATGACCTTGTGCTTGCCAGGTAGGCACTTAGGCCACTGAGCTAAATCCCCAGCCCACCTTTTGCATTTCTAACAGCATCAACTTTTCTGAGTTCCAACCAGAATCACCCATCAAGCTCAGTTTACAGCACACTTGAGTTTCTTTGGATGGCATACCAAAATCTTTGCAAATCCCTCATGAAAGACAGCTCCTAAGACTCTTAAACCAAATGGTGAGCTATAGTCACAACAATGACTCCACTGGTCTGGTACTAAAATCTCTCTTAGTCACTTTTTCTTCACTGTGAAACAATACTAGACACCCACAAGTTAAAGGAAGAGAGGTTTATTTTGACTTAAGTTACAGTGCTTGATCAACTGGCTGCAAGGCAGAAATGGTATGGTAGAAGGGCCTGGGCAGAGGACAGTTGTTCATAGCATGGTGGCCAAGAAGAAGGCAGCAAAGGGAAGGGGCCTGAAGGGGAGAAAAACACCCTTTTTTTTTTTTGTACCGGGGATTGAACTCATGATCTTGCACTTGCCAGGCAAGCACTTAGGCCCCTGAGCTAAATCCCCAGCTAGGGACATACACTCTTCTGGGTGCCACTCCCAGATCCACTTTCCACCAAGCCCCACAACCTAACAGCTCAGTTAGCACTTTCAGAATAGTGCTCCAGTGATAAAATCACTGTCCAAACACATGAAACTTTTAGGAGATTCCCCAGATTTAAACCATCACATTTGTCTTTCTGAGGCTACCTCACTTAATATAAAGATTTCCAGTTCCATCCACTTTCCTGCAAATGACATGATTTCATTCTTCTTTATTGTCTGTGTAATAATTTATTGTATATAAGCAACTACATTTTCTTTATCCCTTTATTTGTTAATGGGCATCTAGGCTGATGCCCTAATTTGGCCACTATGAATAGGGGTGCGCAGGTGTCTTGATTACTTTCCTCTCATTCCTAGGACAAAACACCCTACACCCAAAATGAAGGAAGGAAAGATTTATTTAGCTCACTGTTTGTGGAGTTTTCATTAATCAACTGGCTCCAAGGCAGGGTGGCATGGTACTGGGGCAACACTTCAAGGCAGCAGCCAAATCAAAAGGGGACAAGAGCAAGCCTCTTTTCCTCCCTTATACTGTACACAGGCCACCTTCCCTCCAGAGTGGGCATAGCACTCATAAAATATTTGTGCCCTCCTCTTGTATAGGAAGAGTGTATTTACAAAGTAAGGAGCCTGGATCCCTGCTGAGTCTCTCTGTTAAACTTCTAAACTTCTCAAGTTGATACATTGTATAAACCATAACAATCCACCCCTTGTCAAGTTGGCAACCAGACATATTTCTTTAAACCAGCCTGCAGATACAAAAGCATGCTTATTCTTTACATTTTGCAATTTGAATATTATAACAGAGCTTAACAATCCTTAAGAAGCAGCATTAAGTCTATCAACATTATATTACATTAGAAACATAACATTTTGTCCTTGGAACTGCAAAGAGTCATACACATGCCTTTATGCAGAAGGCATTTAGTCCATACCCAAGAGTTGCCAAAGTCCTAACAGTTTCAGCATTGCTAAAAAGTTTAAGTCACAAGTCTCCTCCAAGATGTAAGGCAAACTTTAGCTGCAAGCTCCCATACAAATGAAAACAAAGTTAAATGCTTCCAACATGCAGTAACGTAAGATAAATGTTCCCATTCCACAGGGTACAAATAGGGGTATACAAAGGGTTGGGACCATAGCAAGCCCAAAATCCAGCAGAGCAAATGTTAAGTCCTATAGTTGCACATCCAGCATCTGAAGCAACCTGTGGCAAACTGTGAGCTCCAAAGGACTTATGTGGTTCCATGCCCATAGTAATTCTGGTGGTTGTAGCTGCCACAACTTTTCACTTAGGCTCTGCTTTGCTCTATCTTTGAAGCCTTCCAATTCATATTCCTGGATTTTCCAAACTTCTGGGGTCCCTACTGCACCTCTGGCTTCACACTCATCTCACAGTTACATGTACTGCCTGCTCAGGGGCACACTGCCTGGCCTCCAAGGCCTTCTGAAATCAGAGAGAAGCCTTTTAACCTCAGAACTCTTGCAATCTGTATGCACCTAAAACCAGCACCACGTGGATGATGCCAAGGTCTGCTGTCAGTTGGAACAGTAGGCAGTCTTTCCTCTCTCTTGGTTGTAGTGGTCAAGTGCCTTGATCACTTGGCACTCTGATCCAACTCTGAGCAACAAATTTTTTATGCTGCCACCATTCTGGAACATTGTGCTTTGCAGCTTTGACCTCAAAGCAAAGTCTTTCAGCTTTGAGTCTGCAAAGGTTTGAAACTTGTGAACTTCTGTGATGCCTTCAGGCCATCTTTTCTAGCCTCCTGTTCCTTCTCATCAATGGAGATCAGAGCTCTGTCCTTGCAGTCCACAGCTTTACTAGAACTTCATTTCTGGACAAACTCATGATGGTTTAAATCATCCTTCTGGGCTCTTTGATCTTGATTTGCAACATATATCTGACTAAAAGCCCCCAACAATAACCACTCTACAGCCTCAGCATTCAACTGCCTTGAAATTTTTCTACCAGATTAATTAGTCCACCACCCTTAACCTTAGTCTCAGTCAAAGTCTTTGGACATTAGGAAAAGGCAGAACAATTTTTTGCTGGGCCATAACACATATTGTCTGGTGCCCAACAAACAATGCAGTCCTTCTCAGCAGAAATCTCCCAAGACTGGCCTTTACTGGTTTTCTGGTTTTCTGAGCTCTGATCAGAATCTCCCATACAGAGCAGCCTAAGGCATTCCAGCTCTGTGCTTTCAGGTGACACCTTCAGACCTTTCCAAATTTTTCCCACAAGCCATTCCCTAAGGCTCTTGAACCACGTGGAGGTGCAGTCATAGCAATGACCCCTCCACTGGTACCAAATTCTGTCTTGGTTACTTTTCTCTCTTTGCTGGGACAAAACACCCAACAGCCAAAATGAAGGAAGGAAAGGTTTATTTAGCTCACTATTTGAGGAGGTTTCAGTTGGTAATCAGCTGGTCCCAAGGCAGGGTGGCATGGCACTGGGGCAATGCTTCAAGGCAGCAAGCCTCTTTTCCTCTCTTATATTGTACACAGGTCCTCCTCCCCCTGCAGGGAATGTAGCACCCACAAAAGTCTCTGTGCCTTCCTCTTGCCCAGGGTGAGGATATTTACAATGAAGGATCCTGGATCCCTGCTGAGTCTCTCAGTTAAACTTCTAAGCTCAATTTGACACAATGTATCAACCATAACACCAGGTATCCTTGTACTATGCTGCCTTTGACACATTATTTTACTATTTTGTATTTAATCATACTGCATATTGAAAACATTTTCATTGTTTAGCGAACAAAATGCATATGCTGCTTTGCAATGTGTTTTGTTGCATAGAAATATAATATTTATGCATTTTACTTGTGCTTGAAAACTTCATTTTCTTACATTTCTCAATATAATTTAGCATACGTTCTTTGCTATAGAAAAGCAGCAGTTGTCATTTTGCTTTCATACATCATGCTCAGTCTAAAGTCAAATACTTACTTTTGCTAGCACCTACCCTGAAATATTTTTATCATTTTTCTCTTTATATCAAGTTATACACTTAGCCATCAATTTCTAGTGAAAACTTTCTGCTTACTATTTTTTTTTCAGACTCTTGTGGGTGATATTAGCTTTTTATTCCTCGAATTTTATGGTATTTCTCAGCATTCTTATATACCCACATAAAATAATGGATGCATCTCACTAAATTGGATTCAAACACATAGAAAGTCTTGTATCTGATTTAGAATTTAATTCATTCATGCTTGGTAAAGACTATACATATGCACAAAGGGCTCAGTATGTATCTACAAGATGAAGGGGATTTGACATTCAAGCTACGAGGATTATAGAAATGGTTTCTTTTTTATTTGTATATGCAAAGATAGCACAGGTTTTCTTCTAAATATGAATATATCTTTGCCACTTAGACTAGTGCATACTAATCCCCATACATATGACATTTAATATTTTGACTTTAAGTGGATATATGTTTTCTCTACATATGACAATACTAGAAAATTATCTTAGACAGAAGGATTATATTATGTTAGAATTTTTAATGATCCTTTTTTTCTTTAACTGACTAAACTACACCCTGTTCAAGCAGTTATATTTCCAACTTCTTATACTGGTAATTGAATTAATTGAAGTACTTTTCTTTTTAATATACTGTAGGCTTCAAAGAAATGGCTACAACTTTACTGCATCTGGAGAAAAATTCTGAGTCTGTGACAGTTTCCCCAGCCAAACATAGCTGTATGTCTGTTAAAAGTTTTGTGGAAAGTAAAACTTTGCCATTTTAGTGCATCACTCAATTTAACATGCAGAATAATGTTCTCTGGTGAATGATGCAGGATAATGATATAATAACTGGAAAGATGTAATGACAATGCCTAGGATAGCAGCTAACTTTGAATGAGTTTTTCTTTTTAAAATGCAAAAAGGTTTATTAACAGAAGCTTCTGAATATTGTTCTGTGGTAACTAGCTAATAAAAAGTATAGCTCAATCTGTAATCTGGGAATAGTGATACTTCTGATAAAAAGTTAAAGATCTCTGATTATGGGTGTTCAACCATGGAAATATCTCATTAATTTTATAATTTTCTGCTGCAATTACCTTAATGCATATAAAAATAAATTTAACAGCTGGAGACAAGTGAATATACCTTAAATCACTAAGTCCCCAATTCATTTAAATTTTTGATACTTTAAACTGGATTCATGTGTTTGTGAATTCTTTCCCAAACAGAAGATTCTGACTGTATACAAACATGACTAGCTTAAACTGGGCTTACTATTGAGTTACTCTGTTTTTTAAATTGCTCCTATAGTATCAAACGCAGCACTCCTCCTTGTTTGCCACTCTATCTCTGTTCTCAGCTCCCTCAGGGACACACTGAACCTGAGTTACTGAGTGTTAAACTGCATACTTATTAAGATTCAATATCTTCTTAGTACAAGTATTAGTTAAATACACTTAACTAATATTGATTACTTTTTCAAAAAGTGGAAAGTGCAACTTTCTGCTGATCAGTGAGGATAGTGTTTGCAAGTTTAATTTCATAAGTGCAGAAGCAATACATTTGCTCCTTTTTATGTTGGTGAAGCTCTTTATCCTTTCACACCCAATTTGTTTTTTATAGGGAATTTTAGTGCATCTGCCTTGTTGCACTGCTCACCAATTCCTTTCTCTCTCTCACATTCCCTTCCCCTATACATGAATTTTGTGTTACATCACGCTAAAATTTGAGTGAATAAAAGTGTTCAGTGCCAGGAGCTAAATATGAGTTTTCATGGAATATCAAACTAAGACATTCATATCACTATTAGTTTTAGACAGGTCTTTATTTTTGCAAAATGTGTTTTCCCACAAAGAACACAATGTTCACCTGGAAATTGATCTGAAGCTTATGATATTAAATTCCATTATTAAAGTATACTTTATTTGAGTCAATTGCAAAGGATCTTAGAGAAAATGTAAGTGAACCATAATGTGACTTTCTACTTCCCAAAGTGACTCTTCCACTTTTGGAACTCATGACATATAATAGTCATCTGTGATCATTACCAATATTACTGCAACACATAAGTAATCTAAATGCCTGACCAGTACAAGAGCTAGCATGGTGATTCAGGGAAGAGTAAATGAAGACACATTGTTAATTGTGCTGCTCTTTGAACTTTGTAAAGATCAAACAATAGGAACATTAAATTTAACAAAACTTATGTTTAATTTAGTACAAATATTCAAAATGCAAATTAAGTGGGTAGACATAAATTTATGCATAAGGTTTTCAATCCTATGTGAAGAGAAAGTGAGTGTGGGGTGGAGAGATACGAGATTTCCTACTGTCCAATTTTTCCTTTTAAATATGTGAAATATGAAAACAACAAAAAAGGTATTGTGTACATATTTATGTCATGAGTCAAACTCCTGTTAATCATTATCCATTTTAAATAGTATTTTATTGATTGTAATATTGAAATATTCTGTCATAGAGAAAAAAGAATATTTGAAAATTTAGGAAAGCCTTCTCTTTACAATATGAAAGATAATTTTAAATTATTTTTATAAATCAGAGGAATTCATAGTATAAAGCATCATATAAATGAGATCAAATTATTTAAAAAAGTGTTTGGTGATGAAGAGATACTAGTAGATTTACGGATCTTGTGACACCTGAAGATGCTGCTGCTAACTCTCTAGAATGTGGGAATAAATTCTCATAATGACAGGTTGATGACAGTTGCTCATGATTTTCACAGCTGTTTGGATTGCCAGAACAGCTGTTATCTGCAAAAGATTATTGGAAGAGATTAGTCTCCTGTAGGCTATCCAACAGCCTTCTTAAAGAGGGACATGTACAGGAAGAGTAATGCAGCAGAAGCAGATATTAAGTTAGATCTGAGGTATCAATTATGGAAACTGATAATTTATGAGGTTGAGTGTTTTGATTACTCAAATTTGTCTCTTTCAGACTACCTAAAGTGATTTTTATAATCAATTTGTCACTTAGTGCAAAAGCAGAAAATCTTTGAGAAATTCATATGTAATTGTTATTTGGTATTCTTATGCAATAAGTTGCCCTTTATCTGATTTTGTCCTTGTAACTCTTCGACATTGACAGTGATGCTTTTATGATTTTGTACAAGAAATATCGGAACACTGACACAGTTATTTAATCTAGGATTTTAGAATTATTTGTAGTTTCTTAAATTTTACCATTTAGTCAAGGTTAACAATTGTCTAAAGTTCATTGGGAATTTTCTACTTGTCATGAAACTCATTTTGAAGAGACTTTAAAAGGCTAACTGTAACTAATAATTAATAGTGGTTCCTTATTTAGATTTTGAATTTATTGGAATGGCAAAAATGAGGTTAAATCAATGCAAATCTACAGAATTTTGCTTTGTACACTGTATAAGTTTATGTGAATCCTATCTCTTCTCTTTAAGACTTGTTTAAATGAAGTTAAATGTATCAATATTCTCATTTGTCATTTCTTTATGATGAATATTTTTAGAAATCTCTCTTCTAACCTTCTAAATTACACATTACATTTTGTTACCATAGTGATCTTTTTCATTCAAAATCATAACAGCACTTCTTGCTTCTATCTAAATGTAACTTAGGAATCATTGATGAAATTTTTCCATTTTTCACTCCCATCTGATTACTGTTTTATTCTTTATTCTTATCAGGTGAAACTTTTTAGATTATGCATATCAGGAGCTTTTCACAGTGCATGTATTTCTGTGATTGGATTATTTCACTAGACATAATCATCACCAGGTTCCACTCACAGTGTTGGCAAAAGACAAGATTTCTTTCTATGAATAAATACTCCATTGTGTATATATATGTATAATTGTCCTCATTCATCAGTTGAATAACACATGGGTTGTTTCAATTTCTTAGCTACTATGAACAGTGCTGGATTAAAAATGGGAGTGTAGATATCTCTTTAAGATGTGGACATCGTTTCCTTTGGAGACATACCTAGTACATTAATAAGGTTACTGGATCATATGGCAGTTCTGCTTTAATTAATATTTTAAAAATTGTCAATATATTTCATTTTAGTTTTTGCTATATTTTCACTAGAATTTGTTATGTAAAATGCTTATAATTTTGAAACTTAATAATCTGGTAAAATTTACATAATTCATACAACAATAGTGGTACAACACTGCAAATGTATTTTTATTTAACCTCAAAACCAAGGAGTTACTTCATTATATTACATTTTCTTATTGAAAGTATAAAATGCATATAAAGGAAAATACAATAATTTTTATCTACCTTATGACAAGAGTAATAGGATAGTAGTAAAATTTTTGAGACCATTAAAAATATAAGACATTTAATATAACAGATTTGAGTTTAAAAATCTAAAACTATTTTAGACTACCAGAAAATTCTTATTTTCCATTTTCATAAATTTTGTTGATTTCCCATGTTTCATCACACTGTTTCCTATTACACTGTGTACCTTTTTTTCTTTTTACTGCCAATGATTATCTTTATTAATATTTCACAAACTAACAACTTTATTTGAAAAAAGCTCAGGAAGGTCATATTCTGTAATATATTTATAGGACAAAGAAGTAACTATGTTTAATTTTTCGATAGCTATTCTAATTTCTCAGGAAATTGGGTTCCTATTATGATTAGAAATGCATCTTTAGTGCATTTCTAAATTCCCAGCACTTGGAGGCTGAGGCGTGATGATTGTGAGTTCAAGGTAAGCCTGGACTACATAGATCCTGTCCCCAAACACAAGCAAACACAAGCCAAAGTAATTTAGTATTAGCAATTTATTTGTTCAAATTAGAAAATAAGCATTTTTAGTTTTTTACAGTCATTTGAAATCATACCAATTATTTGATCATGGAGATGGAAACAAGTGAAAATACATAATGTGCCATTTAATATGTTTGATTAAATGTAGGTATTTTACCCAGGACCAACATTCAAATGAAGTGTAATGATCATAATATTGTATTTTGAAGTGATTTTATTTAGAAAAATACTAAATTTTGGTGATCAAATAGATTACTAATGAGAATTTCTTTTTGTGACATATTCATTTTTTTCTAAAAGGTGATTCAGTTCCCTCTTAAACATTTTCCCCTTGTATTTTGAATCTTGATGAATAACAGCTTTATACTTAAGTAACAAACTTGACTCCTCTCCTTCCACTCTTATTTAACTCCACATATTGTTTTTTTTAATTTTATTTTGAAAAGAATAAAACAAAATGAAATACAACAGAATAGAGTCAATCAAAACAAAACAATGATCCTTGTACATGACTTCAAAACAAGATAAAAGGAATCAATTATAGCTACAATAATGCCTCTTGTTATCTTGACAATAACTGCCCATACCATCAGGCATAAATAAAATCAAACAAAAAAGAACAGAATAAAACCTGTAGAAGAACAATACAATGAAAGCAATACAGGCATTCAAAACAATATAATAGTAAAACAACATTGGCTATCATAATGCCTCTTGTCTTCAAAGTAGTTGCCTGGGCCTTCAGACATAATACAACCAAACAAAACAAAATAGAATAAGATCAATCAAAACAAAACAATGAAAGCAAAACAGGGCTTCAAAACAAGATAAAAGGAAATCACTTAGAACTACCATAATACCTCTTGTTATCACCAAAATAACTGCCCATACCATCAGGCATAAATAAAATCTAACAAAATAGAGCAGAATAAAACCAATAAAAACAATTCAAAGAGAGCAATACAGGACTTCAAAATAATATAATAGTAAAACAACATTGGCTACCATAATGCCTCTTGCTATCTTCAAAGTAGTTGTCTATACTTTCAGACATAATACAAGCAAACAAAACAAAATACAGTAAAATCAACCAAAACTAAATAATAAAAGTAATGCAGGACTTCAAAACAAGACAGTACAGAATCCACAATGGCTACCATAATAAATTTTGTTATCTTTGAAATAGCTGTTCATGCCTTCAATATAATAAAATTAAACAAAATAAAATGAAATAAAACCAAACTAAACAGAACAATGAAAACAATATGAATTTCAAATCATGATACTAGATTAACAATGGTTGCTGCCCTCGCTTTTTAGATAATTCCTCCCTTTTCACCTTCACAATATGTATTAAGCATTTTGGGTCCCACTAACTCCTTTAGTTTTTTATACTATGGAGACAACATGAAATTCACCCATGTGGCTCAATCATTTTATCCATGAGCATGATCTCAAGTTCTATCCATTTACCTACAAGAGCCTTGAGGTTATCTTCCTTTATAGCTGAGTAGGTTTCCATTGTATAAAAATGCCATATCTTTCTTATCCGTTCTGCAGTTGATGGGCAAGCTACCCCTACTTTTTTTTTCCTGACTCCCTGTCACATAGGGCATTGTTCTCTCTCCTTTGACTTTCAGTCTATGAATTTGCTTTCTAGTTAAATGTGTTTCTTGTATAGAGCATATTGATGGATCCTGTCTCCTGATCGACTCTGCCTGTGTTTCTCTCTATTGGAGAACTGAGACCATCTACATTAATGTTTATGGCTATTTTGCACTGCGCTGTCTCTGCCATGCTATTTTCCTGCCATTGACTCCCTACTTTTCCCTCCATTCAATTGTTTGTTTGTCCCACTTGATGATCCCCCTCTGCCACTGTTCCTGGGACCGTGGCCATTTTTATCTCTCTCTAGAATGTCCTTTAGTTGAATTCCTTTAGTTGTTCTTTATCATGGAAATATCTTGTTTCTCCATTGATTTTGAAAGAAAGTTTTGCAGGGTACATCAGTCTGGGTTAGAAGTGATTTTCTTTAAGAATTTGAAATATTTCGTTCCAGCCTCTTCTTGACTTGATGGTTTGAGTTGAGAAGTCTGTCATGATTCTGATGGGTTTTCTTTTATAGGTGGTCTGTTTCTTTTCTCTAACAGCTTTCAATATTCTGTTCTTATGTTGAACTTCTGGGATCTTGATTATTAAATGTCTGGGTGTAGATTTGTTTTGGTTTTCCCATGCTTGGGAAGTTTTCTGGAATTTTTTCTGTAAATAGAATTTTCATGTCATTTGTGTTAACTCCTGCTTTTTCACTCACATCTTTTATTCTTAAGTTATGTTTCATTGCATTGTCTTGCAGCCATTGAATTGTTACTTCCCACATATTGTTGAATTACTCAGTTCATGGGCATTTGAGCTGTTTCCAAGATTTGGCTATTACAAACTGGGCTGCTATAAACATGGGTGTGCGTATGTCACTGTGGTATGATGTTTTCAATTATTTTGGGATGTTGCTAGGAAGAGGAATAGCTGAGTTGAATGGAACCTCTAGTCCTAGTTTTAAACTCTCCATATTGATTTCCATAGTGGTTGCACCAGTCTACACTCCCACCAGCAGTGGAGAAGTGTTCCTTTTTCCACACAACCCCTCCAGCATTTGCTAATGGTTGATTTCTTGATAATAAGCATTCTTTCTGGGGTGAGATGGAATCCCAGTGTTGTATTAATTTGCATTTTTCTAATGACTAGTGATCTTGAACATTTCTTCATATATTTATTTGTCATTTCTACTTCATCTAAGAAGTGTCTATTCATTTCAAATGGCCATTTTTGGACTGAGTCTAAATTTGGGGGTTCTGATTTTTTTGAGTTATTTATATATTCTAGATAGTAATTCTATGTCTGGAGAGTAGTTGAATAATTTCTTTCCCCATATAGTGGATTGTATCTTCACTCTGTTTATGGTTTCTCAAAATTTTTTAATAAGATGAGGTCCCAATTTTTGATTCTGTATAATGTTTCTCTTGCCATTTGGGTTTTGTCCATAAAATCTTTGCTCACACCAATGTCTTTAAAAGCTCTACCTATTCTATCTTCTAGAAAATTTAGCATTTCTGCTTCAATATTTAGATCTTTGATCCATTTTGAATTTAATGCATAGTGAAAGATATGGGTCTAGTTTTAATCATTGGCACACAGAAAGCCTGTTTTCACAGCACTATTTATTAAAGAGCCTATCTTTCTTCTAGTGAATGTGTTTGGCAGCTTTGTCAAAGATAAGGTGCCTAAGTATGTCTGGAGTTGTTTCTGTGTCTTCCAATCTGTTCCACTGGTCCTTGGGTCTGTCTTTTTGCCAGTAACATGCTCTTTTTGTCACAGTAGCTCTGTAGTTCAAGTAAGGGACTGTGAGTCCCCCTGCCTTGTCTTTGTTGCTAACAATAGCCTTTGTTATTCTCGGTCTCTGCTGAGTCCAAATAAATTTTTGGATTGTTTTCTCTAACTCTATGACAGATGTTGTTGGAATTTTAATTTAGACTGCATTAAACCTATATAGTAATTTTGGAAGTATAGCCATTTTCATTGTATTGATTCTTCCTACCCATGGGCAAGGGATAGCTTTTCAATTTTCTGATATTCTCTTCAATCTCTTTTTCAGAATACTGTATTATTCAATATAGAGGTCTTTTACTTCCTCTATTAGATTGATTCCTGGTATTTCTCTTTTGATGGTATTGTGACAGGTGTTGTTTCCCTATATTCTCTTTCAGTGAATTTGTTATTCGTGTTTAGGAAGTCTACTAATTTCTGAGTGTAGGCTCTGTATCCAGATATGCTAATGAATTTAGTTATTAAATTTACAAGTATTTTAGTGGAGTTTTTGCTGTCTTCTATGCATAGTATCACGAATCTCTAGTAGCATTGAGGTTGTCCCTACATGTGAGGTTGAATGGGCTGTTCTACTTTACAAATAAACAACTAGGCTATTAACAGCTAGTTTATTAACTATCAGAATTGATTGAACTTTTTTTTTAACTTTCAGTCTTAACACTTTAAAAATGTATTAAAGGAATACATTATCATAAAAGGATTATATACTCCTTGGCTGAGAATCCCAAGTACTGTGGTTCTACTGTTTAGTGGAAAACTTGGAAAGTTAAAATATTGAGTATGAGAAAAAGCTTTTTAAAAATGGGCATCTCAGTATAGAAAATGATCCATATGAACAAAAATATTTAGTAGCTCCAGATATTTGGGTTATATCTGGTGCTTGGATCAGATTTTGAAATGGAAGGTGAGATTTGCATTAGCTTGTTAGAAGGCATAGTAATGCTGGGCCAGCTGGTCGAGAGGTGAGGCAGAATGGAGACTGTTTATAGATTTTCTGATAGTAATTACAAGAAATGTGGTTTATAGATTAAAATTTAGTGAAGTATAAATATGTAGTAATGATATAATGCATTTTTAATTATACAGGAAAATGTAGGAACTTTTGTTTGGGTCTTTTTCTCCTTGTGACTGAGAGAAAACACATCAATGCCCAGTAAAGCTATAAACTCCTCTGATTTTAAGGTAAAATGATGTTGGGTTGATTGATTGATTGATTGATTTACAACTGGTTTCTTTACAAGTAGGTTTGGAAGACTGCTGAAATGACAGAATTCTTGTATCATAGTAGGTAAGAAGGGAGTGGGTCTCTTAGTCTGGAAATTGTATGCTTTTAAATATCTTATATATTGCCCACATACAAGGAAGTTTCCCTGTGATAGATTTTTCATAAATGCTAAAGGTTCTTGACAAGAGCACAGAAAAGGTAGCAGAAGACTTGGCAGTTTTTTTGTCTGACCAGCATCTGATACCTGTGCATTTTTCAGAAAGAATCCTGAGGCTAAGGCAAGGTTTTGTGGAGAAAGAGGACTAGACCAAAAATAACTGGATGGTGGTACATAAGGAAGGGAAGTGATGAGGTGTGTACTCACTATCTCCAGTGAGCTTAAATCCCTATTAGACAAGTTAGTTCAAAATAACTGTTCAGTGAATTATATCACTCAGACATTGATTTATAACTACACAGGTAAACATGGTAATTATCAGGGATGCCTAGCTTCTGATGAAGTGATGATGTCATAGTTGCCAAGCAGTGGACCAACCAGTACTCTGATTAGCAAATGAGACTTA
>RJWT010009540.1:0-25063 GCA_004365215.1 Cuniculus paca | reverse complement strand
GACTCAGTAAGATACAAAATCCCTGATAAATATGGGGGAAAGGTTCTGTAGTCCAATAATGCTTTTATTCTTTGATTTGATTGGTTTAAGTCTGTTTTCTACTATTTGATTGCAATATGTGAGAAGATATGCACAGCTTTTTTGAAGAAAACAAAGGACATTAAGGTATCCATTGTTGATTTCTTGTTGTCTGATTCGAAGGCCCATAATGCTTTCACTCTTGTTTTATGTGGTTCTATATTATTTTGTTTTGTTTGAGTTTATTGTTTGTCAATGTATGAACAACCATTTTGAAGAGAACAAGAGACACTAGGGTAGCCATTGTTAATCTCTTAGTATTATGTTTTGAAGACCTGTAGTGCTTGCAGTGTTCTGTTCTGAAATGCTTTGTTGTGTTTAACTCTTTTCTGTTTGGTTTGGTTTGGTTTGGTTTTATTCTCTTTAAAATTAAAAAAAAAAAGAAAGTGACCTTGTTAAAAAAAAAAACTACCTTATTTTAAAAAAAAATAGGCAAAAACTGCAACAGACAACTCAAAAAGATCTATAGATAAGAAATAATTCTTTACAACATGTAAATGCTTTACATCATTTACCTCTATGAAATGCAAATTAAAGCAACAATGAAATATCACTACCCACTTATAAGAATGGCCCAACCCCAAAATACTGACAACACCAAGGCAATCTTATGAACCAACAGGAACTCATCTGCTGCCAACTATGAAGGAAAAGAAATGCAAAATAGTACAGTCACTTCGGAAGACAATTTTGTTTCTTACAAAGTTAAACATATTTTTACTAATGTAACTGCGCACTTATGTTACTTGGTATTTACCAAAATGAGTCAAAATTAATGTCCACACAAAAACTTGTACAAAAATGTTGAAAACATCTATATTCATAATTGTCAAAACTTGGAAGCAGTGAAGATGGCCTTAAGTGAGCTGTGCTGAGACAATAGACTATTATTTAGTGCTATAAAGAAGTAAGCTATTACAGTATGAAAAGATATACAGAAAACTTACATGCAAATTACTAAATGAAAGACACAAACCTGAAAAGACTACATATTGCTAAGAAAGGGAAAGGTATAGAGACAGTAAAAAATAAACCAGTGGTTGTCAGGAGTTGAGAAGGGAGCTTAATTATTATCTGCTACCTTATTTGTAACCAGTGGCAATACACTAAAGATTTTTGTAAACATGGAGTTGATAGAGCTCTGCTAACAAAGGTTAATCTGGAACTGGTGCACAGAAAGGTTGGCAGGGGAAGCAGACTCCCATAAGAGTGCATGATCTACTCACAAGACAGCTGGAGTTTGACCACCACAGCCTTGGAATGGGAATGGAAGGAAGGGTTATGGCTTGTGTCTAGGTGGCCCCCCATGCCTCATGTAGTCATGAAGGTGGCTGAGTCTAGTGTTTGTGATTGGTTCATTGACTAGTGCTGGGATTGGCATTGTGAGTGCTGCACCTGCCCAGGGGCAGAGCTGGCATACTATATAAGGGAGGGAAGGAGGCATGTTTCCTCTCTGTTGCCCTGATCCTCCATGAACAGCTGCCCCTCAGCCATGCCACCCTGTCTTAGAGCCAGCTGAGTATGGACCGAAACCTCCACAACTGTAGGAAATAAATCTTTCCTTTCTTCATGTTGGGTGTCAGGTATTTTGTCTCAACAATGAAAGAAAAGTAAGCAAGACAAGAAGGAATGCAAGAACAAGGAAGTCATGGTGAGGGACCCACATGGCTTGGCATCTGGTTAGGTGCCACTGTTCAAAAATGAGGATGAGGAAACAAAGTAAAAGGAGACTAAAAAGTCCTAGAAAATAAGAAGAGTGGTAATATCAACAAAGGAAGCATAAAAGAACATAAAAGAAAAAACTGTAAGAAGGATCTAGCATGGTGCCACAATTTAATTAACATACACTTCATGAGGAAACAAACTAGAAAGACTCTGGAGTGCTATACCTGAATCCCAAGGATACGTTACATAGGTGAGGAGTTTTACAGATGTTTGCAACCACTGCCCAACAGATAATCAATCTACTCATGCTGTAGTCAGGGATTGCAAGGAAAACAACTACATACAGGACACACAATTTACAGAATTATTTTTATAATAGTTACCCAAAGATTCGAACATGAAAAGTGCAGGAAATCTGTCCACACACTAAAGACCTAGAGAATCCAGTTGAACACCCAGATCCCACAGTTATGTCCTGCATGAGTCCAGCTGAAGACCTAGAGCCCATGACAATGCCCAATCCCCCAAGTCCAAGTGGAGGCCTACAGCCCACAACAATGATTCATGCAAGTCTGCTTCACAAATCTACACTGGGAAGGCCCAAAGGTTAGTGGTGGAAACTAAAAAGTCTGTGCCAGCAAGATGAAGGATCTGTGCCAGCAGGTTGAGGGTTCTGCACTGGAGCCAGGAAGCAATGCTCGAAGTAAGAACAAGAACTCCCCTGAAGAGAAACGCAGCTATTCTCAGTGACAACGACGACCCGAGCTCCTCTGACAATAGAACAGCTGAGTTCGTATCAGGAAAGCAGCTTTACGAGCTCCTCCAGGAGAGCCCACAGCGACAGGAGAACCAACAACACCAAACAACAGCACTACTTCTTTCTCTTCAGTTCTCCTTTTTATATTGGCAACAATCCTCAGGTGGGCCTTCCACATTCAGCACCCCACTGATTCAGTTCAGCTGGTGTTACAAGTTGACCACCTGTTATCAACCCACCACAACCCGCTTACTCTGTAGCTAGTCTCCTTTGAAAAAGCACATTATGTTCAAGAAGGGCCAGTTCTTCTGCTTTGGAGGGAGAGAATTGGTTAAATCAACCATACTGTAGAGCTAACTTAAGAAGCAGTACTCAAGGAGAAAGCTGCACTGTTACTGACAGGAGTTTGCAGCTTAAATCAATGGGTGTTGCATGCTATTTCTGCCACTAAATGAACTTGAACCTGGAATAAATTGTTCTTTCTCATCTTCAGTTTCTGCTTATTTAAAATGTGAATACTAATACGTGCCTTATATGATTGTATTGAGAATAAATGAGGCACTATGTGTGAGGGGGGTTTGTGAACTATTATGCCAAATTGAACTATGTAAAGTAATTTCTACTCAGAAGAGTGAGAATTCCATAACTGATTGTAAATTCTGACTAGAAAATAATTTGCTAAGCATAATGAAGTTCGGCAAGTTTTAACCTCACCAGAGCAATCTCTAGTTGCTGAACTCATTATGAACACTTATGGAGAAATGTTGCAGACCCTCATCTGTATGCAAAACAATGAAAAGGTACCAATCTTGACCAACAAGAAAGTCATAACTGTCTGAGGTCAGGGATGTCCCCATTGTACATATTCTTCTTAGCAATTTGGGAGTATTTGTGACAAGTTAAAGACACTTATCCATACAAGAATCCCTAATTCCTCCAAAAAGATCTATTTTTAAAAAATAAGATATTTGGAATCCAAATTTCAAATCAGTAGCCAGAAAACAACACTGAAGGCAGCTGCCGCACAATTCCTTGGAAGCTCCAATGTTCTAACTTCCTCAGCAATGAGCGTTACATGTTAACATGGGGTACCTTCTACAGGACCTGTTCTTGGTAACCATTACCATTTCCCGGTAAATGACAAAGCAACAGACATGGCGGCATGCAGTCATAAGACCTGATGAAATATGGCCCAGGGGTGAGGGTCTCCTACACTCTCTTCTGAGCTGGTTTCCCCAGTACCCACACCATGACCTCTCACTGCTGCTTCCCTGGTTCTTTTATACCTGTTGGACCATCTGCAGATTTAGATGTTGGTCACACCGCTCAGACCCAGCTGACCCACTTAGCACTGATACGGAACAAACCACCCAAAACTTAATGGATGAAGACCATTACCATCTCTTACTGATTGCTTTAGCAGAAGTCACTCATGCATTGAGATTCAGCTGGCAGGTGGCAGGGCCTGGCACACCTAAGATAGTCTTGACTGGGACAACTCGAATCTGCAGTTTGTCTCATATCTTTCAGGAGACCATGCTAGCGATCTTGTCACAGCAGTGGCCGGGTCCAAGAAACAAAGAGGAAAACATGCATGCATGGTCTCAGCTTGCACCATGTCCTATTCTGATTCTCATACATATGCACTGCTTTCTCGATTTTCAAAGTCGAGTCCTAATTTAGTCTTTTATCTAGCCCATGCTCTCAAACAGCATTTACTTTTTATTTATTTTTCTTTTTTGTTTACTTTTTATTCAATAAATGAGGAGGATAGTGTACATATTTTTTCATAACTTACTTTTTATCATTTATCAAAGCATGATCAATTCATCTGCCATTACAAAATACTCCTGTCTAGCAGGGATCAAACCCTGCCTAAATGTACATTTTCATATAGCCTACAAACTAATAGCTTTTAAAAATTTTAAATAGCTGAAGAAAAATCAGAATAAGAGTATTATTTTGTGATGCAAGGATATTGTGTGAAACTCAAACTTCAAGGTCCATAAAAAAGTTTTACTGGAGTAAAGGCCCTTTCATTAATTTAGAGGTTGTGTATGGCTGCTTTCCCACCACAGCAGCGAAGTTAAATTATTGTAGGAAGCACAGCATGGCTCCAAAACTAAAATACTACCTGGCTCCAACTTCTATCGTATGGCACGGTTTCCCAAGACTGAACAATGGTGTGACCACTATGCGTCCTTGGGGTGGGTCTACCATGTCAGCACCTTGCCCGTAAATGTGGAATGTGGAAGTCATGCTCAATTTTTAATATTAATGATAACAACTCTGAGAAGGAAATACTGCATTTCTGAATTATTCCTTAGCTCAATTTTAGGAAATGGAATTGTTGAGAAAAAAGATAAGCATTTTTTTAAGCTTTTGATCCATACTTTCAAGATGAACATAAAGTCATTTAAAACATAATTTTATGCCCAGTTTTTAAGAGTTATAGCGGTTAGGAATAGATACAGAATTTGCTCATGGAATATTTTGTTTTCCAATTGAAATAACCATTGGATTTTTTTTCCTTTCCCTTAGACATAATCAATTTTGTGAAAAATGCATCTACATTGGTTTTTACTTGATTATTACTTAGTCTCCTTTAGGTGAAAAAAAAAAAAGATTTATCGAAGGACACAAATACACAAAATCACAAAACTAGCTTCTCCAAGGGTTATCACTCTCTCCAGACTCCGCTTGCGCATTCCTCAGGTAGAGGGTGTATTTTTGTGTACTTCATTTTCAGGTTCTCCGGCTTCTTTCAAAATATACTTGTAGGCTACATCAGGTCTCACTCATGTAGGTACTTTCTGTCATCCATGAAAAAAACCCTTAACATTCTGCATTTTGATCACCAAAGTGGCCCTGTAAGGGTTTTTACCAAGTACCATTGATTCCAAGTGGTGAACGGGCTTCAGCTGAATGGTTCCCATCTGCCCCAGGGCTGCCCTCGTCTCCACCCTGAATCAGAGAGGGAGCAGGGGGTTGGGCATTTGCTCCAGTAACTTCCTGTAATAAGTCTTTGCTTTCTCAGAAAAGGAAGCAGCAGATGACACCATCACTCAATATAGTGGCAGTTAAAAAGAAACAGCAGAATTTTGGTAGGATGTTTAGCATATTAGTAGCTCCCTCTACAGTATTTCTCTTATCACCACAGGCTTTTCTAAAAGCTTATGTTTCTGACGGTTTCTGGGAGACAGGAGCTTGATGTTTGTGCATAGTTCAGCATCTCTTCCAAATTTCCTACTAAAAGCAACACTGCACTAGCATGTGATTACAGGAGCATGAAGAGAATTTTGAAAGTAATTTGGGCAAATGAAGATGAGAGAGGGAGCTAAAAGAAAAGAACAAATAAATCTTTCCTTTGGCCAAGTACAAAATTAAATACTTAGCATCTTAGGAAAATAGTCCTGAAAGCAAGGAACCATCTCAGTATAAATGCAGGAAAGGAGATCCTACACAGAGCCTGGACAGCACCAGAAGGTCCTTTCACTGTACCGATGGCTCGGGGACTACTACCAGCCTCTCAAAGAGAAAGAATTGAAGACAGGCAGCAGATCTTTTAATGTGTATATGCTAAATTATACACCACTATCATTCCTTTAAAAAGCACAACTACTTGCATCTAATAGCTAACCACATCTATGGGGAAGCTTTCTCTTGGTGTTGTGCCTTTATCAGATACTGGTGTCTACTCACCAATAACTTTTCCAATGGCAAGAGATTACTCTACCTTCTACCAATATTTCAAATATTTTATTTTCCACCCAGAACCACCTACAGCTTCCCCGTGTTTTTCATCTTAATATCCTTTTTCTTCCACAGCACCCTGTAAGATGAATGCAAGTATCCTCTACATAACCTATCTATCTAGACATTGTCTGAATTGAGTCCTCTCTTTGATTTCAAATGAGAAAGAAACAGACCCAACTGGGACATTTATTAGAGGAATGAGCACATATCATAACCAACCAAAAGTAGAGAAAAATGTAAGCCTGTACTACTATTTATGTAAAGAAACCCAAAATCAAAATCTAGTAAGATCATATATGAATGCCAAGACCAAAGGCCAACACAAAAATCACAAATGAGATTTTGAGTCAAGACTCAGAAGCCAGAAGAATGAGAATGAAAATGAGAATGAGAGGTGGTCAGAAACAGAATTCTAGATCAAGGTCTGTTACCATTTGTGCAGCGAACTTGGCTTCCATTTACTGGGTGCTGGGAATGACAGAAGACCTTAAAATAAAGAGATTCATGGCAGAGGATAAACATTCAACTAAACATAATGGTAAGCAAATTCCAGAAGATAACTGGAAATCTGAATAATCAACAAAGTATCCACTATGGATCTAGTCCATCAGGCTGCTATTACAAAATATCATGCACTAGTAGCTTACAGAAAACAGAAGTTAATTTCTCACAGTTCTAGAGGCTGCAAGTCCAGGATGGAGACCCCAGCACATCGCTGTCTGGGGAAGGTCTGATCGAGGGGACCTCTCATGTGTCCTCACATGGTACAGAAGGCAAAGAGCTCTCTGGGGATCTTTTCTAAAGGCATTAATCACCTCCCACAAGACCCAATTCCTAATTATCACCTTGGGAGTCAGGAATTCAACATAGGAATTCAAGGGAAACAAGCATTCAAATTATAGTAATCATTCAACTATTAGAAAACTCTGTTTAAAATTTTTATTAAAAAAAATGATTTTCTGCCTTTTTTTGACCCTCCTGAAAATTGTGTGCTTGCTTATCCTTATGTATTTAGGAAGGCTGAAAAGATAAGTATTCCTTCTGATTCACTTAACTACAAATAAAATGCATGTATTAGAACCAGCTCTTACAAGTTATTGTCCTGCAGTTGTTCAGCATAATAATCTGAAACATATGGTCCCTGTAAGGCCCAGTTTCCTTGAGAATCAGTAGAATAATGAGCCTAAGAAAAACCTTGCCCACTCTAATCTCTCTTTCTCTCTCTCACCTCCCTCTCCCCTTCTCTCTCAAATCTTTCTCAATCTCTTTGTCTCTGTATTTCATCTCTCACCACACACACACACACACACACACACACACACACCCTCTTACATCACAAACATGACAATTATAGAGAAATATAACCTGTGTGAACAAACCAAAACCCCACTCAGCAGACAGGGTAAAATGACACTGTGTGGTTGATTGATTGTGTCCACTTGAGAGGTTTAGAAGCTTAAGGAAATCGGTTCGCCAATTCTACACCATAGGGTGCAGAGGACCTGCCCTGGGGCGGCTCATCACCTGGATGGTATAAAGGAGAAATGAGGAAGAGCGGGCGGATTGCTTCTGTTCTTCAGGAGTGCACCAGTCTTTGCCTTCAGCTTGGAGTCATCTCCTGGCTTCCAGCAGTGACTCTTCGGTTTCTGCCTCGAATCCTTCAGCCTTCCAGTGCAGGCTCATCGGCCTCCTGACACGGACTCACACAGGGCACTGCAGTGAGCTCCAGACCCTGGACTGGATCCTTCGGTCTCCAGTGTATGGACAGCCTCTGCACGCTTCCTCATCTGACTGTGGGTGGCCATCATGAGCCAATCTTGTAATTTCTTACACATTTGTGTATCTTGTGTTGTACCTGTTTCTCTAGTAACACACCGACTGGTGCAGACACTAAAACCAACTAAGCAATCACTAGGCACAGGGATAGTAAGAACCTGTTAGGGCTTTCAAGGATAACAATAGCCCACTGCAGCACATGTGCCATAGGTTCACCACCACGGCTAGTACCTCTAAGGCCACCACTTCACTTTAGCCAGTCAGATGGTCCCCTGCCTTCTGTGTGTTCCTCATAGAAGTGTCCCCCTCACACCTGTCATGGTTACTTTTCTCTCATGACTGGGACAAAATACTCAACACCCAAAATGAAGGAAGGAAAGGTTTTTTGAGCTCACTGTTTGTGGAGGTTTCAGTCCATAATCAGCTGGCTCCAGGTGGGGTAGCATGGCACTGGGTAAACACTTCAAGGCAGCAGTCAACAAAGCAGTCAGAGCAAAATCAGGAAGCGCAAGCTGCTTCCCCTGGCTTATATTGTACACAGGCCACCCCTCTCGCTTCAGGGCGGGTGTAGCACTCACAAAATCTCCTTGCCCTCCTCTTGCACAGGAGGAGGACATTCACAAGGCAAGAACGCTGGCTCCCTGCTAAGTCTCTTAGTTAAACTTCTAAATGTCTCAAGATGGCACAGTTTATCAACCATAACAACACCCCTTTGGTGGAGCCCTGGGAAACTCACACTAGGGCACTGCCTGACTCATGAGCCATTATTGCTCATGTAAACTCTTTTAAAATTTTAACACACTGAAGTTTATATATTAACACTGTGATCATTTCAAAGAAAGTCTGAAAATTCTCTCCCAGGACTGGACCAAAGCAATATAAAAAGGGAGAAAAACATTCCTAAGCAGTAAAACAGAAAAAAGATGCAAATGACACACAACAAGCTGAAGAAACTCTAACATGATGAATATTTTGTTTAAATTGAAAGACAAAATTTCACAAGACATAAGTTTGCATTTCAAGGTAATTGTGTAATATCTTTTGGTGGAAAATAAATAAAATTATTCTAGAAAACATCTGAATAACATCAACTTGGGAAAAGGAGGGCAGTGTTGTGCTGTGAGTGTTTGCTGCCTGATCCATAGAAGCCAATACCATGGAAATGGGTTTTCACAAAAGAAAGAGTTTTGTTGGAGGCCAAAAACAAGGAGACAGGAGGCATGATGAAATCCATCTCCCCATCAGTTGGTAGCCAGGAAATCCAAGGGCTCTGGGAAGACAGCAGGGCTGACAACATCTGGAGCCTTGACTGGGTGCAGTCTTATGTTGGAATTTGTGACAGGACCTCTTACTGCCGATTTGAGCCCAGGCAGTTCCTAGTGCTCGGTCTAAGGTGCCACTGGCTGGAACTTTTCATCCGGTCTTTGGGGTCATGTCCAGATTGGGCACAGGCAATGAGGAAAACATCTTGCACAATTCTTAGGAAGTTATTGGTGGAAACACCTAAAGGGAAGTTGCAGTCCTAAGGTTCAGTTTTAGTGAGGCCTTGGATTCAGCAAGACATATGGATGAACAAGATACAAGACTGCTTACTTCCCTCACCACACATGAGTGGATTCCATTAACGGGGAGTCATGGGATGAAGGCATTGGCACTGCTATGTGGATTTTCCAACCTGAGACCTTGTAGCTCATGCCCCGGCTGCTGAGGAAAACCCTCCAGTGCAAAGGTTCAGTGTGTGTGAATAAGGTCAAGTCAAGGACAACCAGAAAATCACATTTCCCTGTGTTTATAGGCAAAGTCCCTATTACAGCTAAATATTCTTGGCAAACAAAAACCGGGAGCACTAACTCTGCCTAATAGTAAAGCTTGCAGTATAGCCACAGTAATCACACTGGTGTGGATGGCAGAGGGAGACACGTGGAAGGCAACGGAACCAAATAGCCTTGAAACAGACCTTTGCAAACATGCTCAACTGACTTTTGACAGAGATGCACAAGAAATTCCATGGGGAAAGAATACATTTTCCATAATGGTCTCGGATTGATTATACTTCCACAGGTCAAAAAAATGAAACTCAGTCTGCACCACATATCTTATGGAAATGTTAACTTAAAATAAACCATAGACAAATGTAAAATGTAAAACCAAGAACGCTTTAGGGAAGTGTTCTTCCTTAACCAAGTGTTCTTCCCAAACCACGAACAATTTAGGGAAAAAATATAGAAACTGTTAAGTTTCTAAAACTAAGCAGAGTTCATAGAGTTTATTTCTAAGCACAGCTGTAAAAGGAAAAATTTGATAAATTAGACCCTATCAAAATGAAAAACATTTGTTCTGTGTATGTCCAAAGGAAGAGGATGAAAAAACATAGTCTGGGAGAAAATATTTGAAAACCATCCATTTGACAAAGGACTAATACCTAGAAAATATAAAAACTCAAAATTAAACAGGAAGGAAAACCCCAAAAAACTAATGAAGAAATGAGTAAGATACATGAAGAAACATTTCACCAAAGAGAATGTGCAGATGGAAAATAAGCACATTAAAAGGTACAAAACTATAAGCAGCCATCAAATCAATAGCTCTTTGTGGCAAACTAAGCTATTGATATACATCTATTGATGACTAAGATAAAAAAAAATGACAACAACAAATGCTGGTGAAGATGCTGAGAAACTAGATTTCTCAACTTTGCTGATAGGGTTGTGAAATGATACAGCCATTCTTGAAAATGATTTGGTCATTTCTTAACTTGGCATATGGTCCAGCAGTTGCACTTCTGCATATTTATCTCAGAGAAATGAAGTTATATCTATGCAAAAACCTGTGCATAGATATTCAGAGAAGTCTTATTTGTAATAGTCAGAAACTGAAATCAGCCCAAATGGCATTCCATAGGCAAATGGCTAAAAAAATTGCAGTATACTCATACATTAAAATATTACTCAAAAAGAAAAAATAATGAGCTACTGGTGTATATACATATCTCAGATGACCATCTAGGCAATTGTACCAGGTTAAAAAAAGCCCATCCTAAAAGATTACACACAGTATGATTCTGTTTATGTAACATATTGAAAATGACACAGTTTTAGAAATGGCAGTTTGGTGGTTTCCAGGAGTGGTTGAGGATAGGAAGAAATCCAACGTGACTCTGCAAGGACATCTCAAGAGACCCCATGGTCATGATGCTACATATCCTAACTGGTGGTGAACACAGGAATTTATACAAGCGATAAACCATATAAAACCTAAGGCACCATCACTCACACACGAGTCCAAATAAAATTGGCTTGCTCTGAATAAAATGAATGAACTACATCAATGTCCATCTGTCCAGGCTGGGATTTTGCACAACAGTTTTGCAAATTTAACCAATGAGGGTAACTCAGCAAAGAGCACAGGTCATCTTTCTGTATTATTTCTTGCTGCATGAGAATCCACGACTATCTCAATAAGTGTTTCAGTTATAAACAGATAATCAAGTGAATATTAAGCTAAATAAGACCTAAGATATCAATTGTCATAAATATGGGCTACATTTCTTTTCTTAAAAGACAAAGGTGTTCAAGTCAGACTTCGGTAAAACTATACGCTATTTGTAAGAGATAAATTTCAAACAAAATGTAGATTTGAAATAATAAATGAAAAATGTACTGTGGAAATGCTTGAAAAAAATTAAAAAGTATAATATTGATATCAGAAAAATATAATCTGAGAAAAAGAGAATCAAATGGGAAATGAATAATTCATGTAAATAAAAGAATAAGAGAAAAAAGAAAACATATCTGAGTAGTCTTATTCAAAGCACATTTCAAAATAAAGAAATCAAAACTTGATGGAGAAACACAAGAAAACAGACCAAAGAAACCAGCGGGAAACAAGCTCTGCCAGAAACAGAGAAATCAAAAGTGTGCAGAGGACCTGCGAGCTAAAGAAGACTGATTCCTCTGCACAAGATAAACATGCAAAGCTCTCTACCCAGCCGAGAGCTCACATGCCTTGCAAACACATGTGAAGCATTCATTTAAAAGTTCTCTTAGTCTGGCATGGTGGCGCATGCCGAAGGCTGAGGCAGGAGGATTGCTGTGAGTTCCAGGCCAGCCTAGGCTACAGATGCAAGTTCAAGGCCAGCCTGAACTACACAGCAAGACCCTGTCTCAAAATAAATAAATAAATAAAAGTTATCTTGCATTAGACCTCAAGGAAAAATCTTATTGCTTTCCAAGCAGCTAAAATATTCTCTATGAATAATGTGATAAAACTGAGTAGAAAAGATAAGCCAAAACTACTAAAACTCACCAGAAAAACAGAAAACAATCCTTCCATTAAAAAGTTGGACATAAAGTGTGAGAACCTAGAAGCCTTCATGTTGCAAACACAAGTATCAAAACCTACCAGTGTTGCCTGACTTCAGTGAGAGATAGGCCCAAAATGACACCCAAAAAGAAGCCGATAAATGCAGGTAGCACTAAACATAAGAGACCTACACATTTAGTTCAAGATGCTGATGCATTAACAACAGCAATTTTTTGAGGGCAGAGAGGAAATTAAAAGCAAGTTAAAATAGAAAACAAAAGATCTAGACATATCAATAACACTTTGAGAGGACTAAACACACAAGTCAATCTGTGACAGGTCTAACCAAAAACAAACACACACACGCAGAGAAAGAAAAGTCAAATGAGAAAAATGACCAGTTACTTTTAATTATAAATATCAATTAGTGCAATTTGTTCTAACTTTGTGATTTTTGCATAAAATAGATGGTTTTCTGGGGAAGATAAACACTGAATAGGTAATCTAAGATTCAATCCTTTAAAAGGACCCAAGGTACAAGGGTGTTTAAGGGCAAGTTCCAAAGAGGTTTTAAGTGTCTGAAACTTCCAGTGTCACTAAGCTCTTCTCAGAACACCCGGGCAGGGGGTGTGGAATAAAATGTTCCTTAGTTCACTCTGTGAGGACAGATTAACTCAGTGCCCCTGAATCAAAGTGGAGTAGGACAGCAAAGAGGGACAGCAATGAGGAAGAGAAGTGGGGTATCAGCAAATTAAAAAGGCAAAACTTCTAAATGAAATGTTAGCAAATGGGACCCATGAGTTTATGAAAAGAGATTATCCCAACAATGAAAGGATGGTGCCAGACTAAACCTTTAAATATAGGAAAATGCATTTAAGGATAAACAGTTGTCTGCTCTCTATAATAATTAAGATTTTAAGTCAAATTTAATATATATTCTCAATATGAAAAGTTAGTAAACTAAGTAGAAAATAAAGCTTTCATCAGATCAAGTAAATTTGATAGGACCCCACAGTACACATGAGAATCATGAAGAAACATGAGTATTCTCATTAAAGCATGAATAAGATAAAGATACTTGTTGATACTATTATTATTTTATACTACAATGTATGTTTCAGAAAACATGGTAAAGAAAAAGAAATAAGATAAATGGGCAAGAAAGAAATATGTAAGATAGGCCATATTGATATAGATACTAAATGTACAAAACTAATTCAAATCTCACCCAGAACAATAAGCAAGTAAGAACAGACCATAAAATTTTTCTGTTCACCATGCAAGATTTTTAACTCGAACTTATAATTTTATTAATTAAAGCAAAAGAGTGCTGACGCTGCGGGAGATAAGTCAATGAGCCAGCATATAAACCGTGAACCCACCCGGCCGCATTCAGGCGTGTCTGAGATGCTGTATATGCCATTCCAGATTAGCAAGGGAGACAGAAAGTGTAATATCTGCTCTATGCTCAATAAGTACAGGCAGAAATAATGACCACAATGCTTTTTATTTGAATGTTACTCAAAAGAAAGCTTTTCTAGGGCTGGATGTTTAGTTCAGCAGCCTAAGCGCATGCCTGGCAAGCAGGAGGTCGTGAGTTTGATCAAAAAAAAAAGACAGAAAGCTTTTCTGAGAGTCATGATCCATTCCTAACCTAGAATGTCACTCAGCATTAGAACTGCAATAGGGTATTCAAGGAAATGTTCGCTATGAATTGTTGTGTAATTTTTTGTTACGTAATTTTTAAGTGATAGAATATTCAAAGAAATGTGCATGATAAATCATCATGTAGTTTTTCTTAAAAGAAAATATTTTATATTATTGTTATCATTATTATTATTTTATAAATATAGAGAGAAACATGGAGTGAGATATCCACAGGAAAATGGCCAGAAGTGTGTGAAATAGAAAAGCAGCACTGATTATTTAAAAGGGACCCAGTTATGAGTGATTTTTATTTCTGCTATAATTTTCTATGTTTTCCAAATGTGACATTTGTAGTATGAAAATTAATTTTAGGTTGACTTTTCAGGCTGAAGTGGTACTGTTTTTTTCCTAGAAGAAAAAAAAGATCACATTCATGATATCGTGAATGAAAGGGGCCTATAGGATCTGTATGAAATAATATACAATAATAGCTCATGAAAGAATATGAAGATTGTATGGTTTTATTCATTCAAAACTTTGCCTCCGACTGGGTGTGGTAGTTTGCATCTGCAATCCCAGATATTCCCGAGGCTGAGAGGAGGATCACACGTGTGAGGCCAGCCTGGGCAACTTGGTGAGACCCCATCCCACCAAGAGGGATGTGGCTCAATGGTAAAGTTCTCATCCTGCATGTGGGAAGCCCTGGGTTCAATCCTCAACATCACATAGAAGTAAATAAATGAAAGAAACAATCGACCTCCTGAGACCAACTAGCCACTGAGTGAGTCTTCAATACTATGTCAAGACAGACATAGGGAACACGAGATCCTGCATCCTTATACCAGTTAGGTACTGTATTAGTCAGACTTTTACTAGAGAAAACAGATATAACAGGAGATATATGAATGTATAAGTAATTACAAAGTTGGCTTACTATGGTCAGCCACAGAGTCCGATGAGGAAGCCTGCAGAGGGTGTCTGCATGCCAGAGGCTGCAGGATTCGGTCCAAGGTCGAAGTTCACCGCAGCGTCCTGTGCGAGTCTGCACCAACAGGCTGATTGGTCTAAGACAGAAAGCTGAAAAGGTCTACGCCGGAAGGCTGAAGAGTCTACGCCGGAAAGCTGAAGAGTCTACACTGGAAGCCAGGAGACGACATCCAAACCGAAAGCGAAAACTGGAGCTCCTCCAAAGGAATGGTCCTTATTCATTCTTCCTCCTCCCCTCTTATACCTTTCAGATGATGAACCACCCTAGGGTGGGTCTTGTATACCCTAGGGTGTAGAATTGCTAAGCCAATTTAGTTAATCTTTTAAATGTTTCAAGTTGACATAATCATTCAACAACTACAGGTACTAAACTTGGCTGTAGCAGGTAACATTCAAGATTTGCTAATAACATGTCTTGTAGGAGTCAACAAAGCAGTTGTCATTGTGAAAATATAATTAGCTTCACATGAAAAAACAAAACATAAAAGCAATCAGAGGCCTTTTTGATCCATAGTACAAAAGTAGATGTGCTACTGTTTTTTCTCTGGGAAAATCTGTGTAAAGGCTTCAGTGACTACAAGTTTACTGTGTGTCACCTTGCTTGGGTACATCTGGGATGACAATGAGATGCAGGATGTCTTTCCTGGGAGCCAGCTCACATCTGCAGAAATCCCAGAGAACTGCTCCCCAGACTGTGCTGGCTCCAGCCACCTGCCTGTCAAAGTCCAAATCTGTTATGATCCAAGAGAGGCAGGAGTTAAATAGTTACAGCATGAATGTGCCCAAGTCCCAAGTTTTTTTCAACTTCCAGCATCAGACTGCTGAAAGAAAACCACAGTCAGGAACAGCACCAAGGAGAGAATCAAAGTCAGCTACTGGGAGCTGAACTCCGCCTCCCTTAAACTTCACATGAAGTTCTAATTCCCAGGACCTCAGAATGCGATGGCATTTGGAAATAGTCTTTAAATAGATAAGGTAAAGTGAGGTCGTGTGCATACCTCATAATAGTAGATTAGCATGCAGGTAACGCACAAGCCATGGGACTAGTGTGTAAGGACAAAGTAAGAAACAGTCACCTGCAAAACAAGGAGAGAAGCCTCAGAAGAAAATGATCTTGGATTTCTGGGCTGCCTAACTGAAAAATAGAAGCATCAATTGTTTAGGCTACCAGGCTATGGAGTTTTATAAATACAAATAGAAATACTCAAATTTCAAAACATCCCTGTAGTTCTTCAAAAAAAAACCCAAATATATATATATACACACACACATACATATATACATCAAAATATATTTCAAAAAATTGATCTTAGTTTATCAATTCTAAATGATTGTTTTTGGAAGACATCTTGCTTTCTTTACTTGAAAACAAAATAGCAGAAAAAGAAAATTATATACACAAACATATGCATGTTTGGAGGACCATTTATATTTATGAAAAGATGACTGGCCCTCCCTTCTCATAGGGACTATGGTCCTCAGGGTCACAAACCCTTGTCTTCAAAGCCCCCCCATCAGCCTCTGTACCTCGGGCACCTCCTAGGCAAAGCAAGGCAGGAGTTTCTGAAGCTGAGCTTGGCGGTGACCAAGAGATTACATTGCTGAGCTCACGCCAGAGAAGAAAGTGCTCCGGGAATGCCCTGAAACTTCTGGATGACCTGTGATGGTGTACAGACGCCCCAAACACAGGGGAAAGCTCCTTGCATTGCCAGGTGTTTTGGCTTGGTTTGGCTTGGTTTTTGTCCTTTTGAGACAAGGTTTCACTATACAGTTGAGGCTGGCCTTGAACTCGCCACAACCTTCCAGCCTCAGCTTCCCAAGGGCTTAGATTATAGGCATGTGCTGCCACATCTGGTCAGAATCCAAATTGTGGAAAAGTTTCTCCTAATATTTAGCTTAAAACCACATCCCTTACTCCAAACTCTACCCCCAGATTTGCACTGAACATATTTATTCTCCCTTTGTGCCATATGTCCCAGCTTTTCATGCCATCTGCCTCCCTTCCTACAAGTGCACTCTCTCGACCCTGTCCCGACAATACAGTATCCGTCCTGTCAACTCTGAATCTCTGCCCAGTCATCTAGTAAAGACGAAGCATGAAATCAGTTTCCACCACGAGTGCACGAGAACCTGAGCTGATCCGCGACCCAGATGAAAATACTAAAACAGACTCAAGAAGAAATACGAACAGACTGATAGGAAGAGATTAAACCAAGAATCAAAAAAATTACCCATGAAGAAAAGACTAAGCCCTGAATACTTCAATAATAACTTTGCAAACATTCAAGCAAGAATCAAGCTAATTTTTCACAAACTTTTCAAAAAATTAAGTGAAAATTTCAAATCATTTTATGAGGCCAGTATTAATCACATACAAAAAGAAACAAAAACTATAAACCATTATCTTTTAGGAATATGAATGTAAAAGTGCCTCAACAAAATATATAATTCTCAACTTTGAATAACTACATGAGATATTTAACACTTTATTATAAAATAGGATTCATGCTAGATAAGTTTGCTGAAATTAGCCTCCTATGAGTCTTCTGAGCATAGGATAGGTTAAACTATCATGGCAAATCCAGTGTATTAAACACATTTTCAACCTATGATAGATTCAATTTAAGATGAGTTTGGCACAACATAACTGCATCATAAAATGAAGAGTATCTTTACTAACAAGTTAGCCCATACTATAAGTAACATATTATAAGATTATGTACTATGGCCAAATTTAAATCACATAATCATCTCAATAAATGTAGAAAAGCACTTGACACTATTAAATGCCCAATCATAATACAATCACTTAATAAATTGAGAATGGAAGAGACTAATAAAGGACATCTGTGAAAAACTCACAACTAGCCTCATACTTAACAGTGAAAGACTGGATATTCTACCCCTTAGATCAGGAACAAGATGAGGAAAGATGATTGCTCTCACTATGGAAATTCAACATTGTTATAGAGGTTCTAGCCAAAACAATTAGACAAGTAAAAGAAAAGGCATCTAAATTGGAAAGAAAGTCAAGCCATATCACTTCACAGATGTTATTATCCAAAGGAATAAGTAAAAAACCCTAATGAATCCACCAAAAAAAAGTTAGTAGGACTAATTAACATGCTTAGCAACGTTGCAGGATATAAGATCAGTACACAACAGTCAATTGTGGTTTTGTAGATTTGCAAGTGAGCAATATGAAAGTGAAATTAAGAAAACAATTCCACTCACATTAATTAAAAATAATAAAATACTTAGGAATAAATTTTACTATAGAAGTCCCAACTCTATACTCTGAAAATTACAAAGCATTGTTGAAACTAAAGATCAAAAGAAATTGAAAATGATTGCAATGAGCATATAAAACTGTTAAGATGAAAACACTTCCCAAACTGATCCTTATATCCAATGTAAGTCCAATCAGAATCTTAAATGACTCCTTTGCAGAAAGTAACTAGCTGATCTGGGCACGGCTACAGTGTTGGCTACTCAGGAGGCTGAGACAGCGAATTACTTGAGCTGAGAGTACAAGACCAGCTAGAATACTGAGAATGTCCAAGACCAATGATAGTGAGCCCTCTCCCATCTATTAAAAAAAAACCCACACACAGAAAAGAACTGATTATAAAATTCATATGAAATTTAAAGGACTAAGAATATTCAAAATATCAGGTGTCATGTTTCCTAATAGTCAGCTTTGCATCTCTGGGACTAAATAGCAGACATGTACAATTTAAAGAAGAAAATGTTGAGCCAATGCAAGTAGGAAGATGCAGCTAGTCTAGTACCTGCGTGCCACTGCTGCTTTCAGAAGGCTCGCTTCCTGCAGGCAACCAGGGCAGGCAGGGACATGCAGCCAGACAAGCCCTGTGCACCTGCAGGCCATCACTGGAGACCCTTGCTTTCTTTGGGCAGCCAGCACCCACCAGGAAAGTCAGATCAGCACACCCCTCTGTGCCTGCCACCATTGGGGGAGTTTCAGTGTAGACATGCAGGCTGAGAGAAGAAGCAGCCCCCCAATACGCACCCCTGGCCATCAAGAAGCCTCAGTGTAGCTGCACAGGTCTGAAGAAGCCCGCTCCATGCCTTGCTACCTCCTTGGGAACCTGGGGTCAGAGAAACCCAGGTGCCGGTCCCATTTCTCTACACCACAGAGAGGTCGCCAGTGTAGGAAGTGCCTGGGACCCCATAACTGGCTTGTTGGGAGGAACCCAAGAGAATGTCAAGACAAAGGAGCAAAAGGCAATCTCAGACCTCCAGCCCACACAGAACAAGTCTGGGAAATATAGACATGGGAGAAAATGGAAGCTACGCACCTGAAATCTCCAAGAAGAGAGCAAATGAATTAAAGAAACAACTTCATGAGACTGTAAAAGTAATCATATCAGAAATAATGTCTCAGGTAAAAGAAGAAATCACAAGCATAATAAAAGAATTGCTGAGCATATCTAAAGAAGACATAGATTAAAAAAAAAAAAAGAGGACCATAGGAAAATGATGGAAACCTTGAATGAACAATATAGGAAGGAATTACAAAGCATGAAACAGATTCAAAGAGATATCCAGGAAATTAAAAAGTTGATCAAAGCAGGAAAAACCACTTGCAAGAGACTAAAGATAGATTTTCAGCCCTTGAAGACAGGATCTCAGCTAGCAATCATGAAAGTAAAGATCTCTTTAAAATAACAAGGAACCAGTAAATAACAATCCAACAGCTACAAGATGATGCAAAGAAAAATAATTTAAGAGTGATAGGTATCAACAAAGAAGCAAGGGTCAACACAAATGAAATAAAAAGGCTATTTACAGAAGTAATAACAGAAAATTTCCCTAACATGGGGAAAGAATCTGGCATACAGATAAGCAAGGCATATAGAACTCCACCTAGCCATAGCCAAAATAAATCTACACAGAGACATATAATAAGCAAGATCCCAGAAATTAAGCACAAGAGCATAATATTAAAAGCTATTAGAAAAAGAAACAGATCACCTATAAAGGAAAACCAATCAGAATCACAGTAGACTTCTCAACACAAACCATCAAGTCAAGAAGAGTTTAAAGTGTTTCAAATCCTGAAAGAAAACTTCTAACCCAGATTGATGTACCTTGCAAAACTATCTTTCAAAATTGATGGAAAAATAAGATACTTACATGATAAAGAAAAATTGAAAGCGTTCATGACCACCAAACCAACCCTACAGACAGTGCTGAAGGATATTCTAGAGACAGATAAAGATGACCATGGTTCCAGGAATAGCAGCAGAGAAGAATCACCAAACAGGACAGGCAATTGAATGAATGGGAAAAGCAGAGGGCCAACAGCAGGAGGATAGCATGTCTGAGATGAACCAGTGTATACTAGTTGTAACCATTAATGTGGATGGCCTCAATTCACCAATAAAAAGAAACACAGAACAGAAAGGAAACACAGAACAGAGTGGATCAAGAAACAAGATCCATCAATATACTGTATACAAGAAACACATTTACTCGAAAGGAAATTCATAGACTGAAAATCAAAGGAGAGAAAACAATTGTTCCATGTGACAGGAAACCAGGAAAAAGCAAGGGCAAATTGACCATCAGTCACAGAATGGGTAAGAAAGATACGGTATTTTCATACAATGGAAAGCTACCCAGCTTTAAAGTAGGATAATCTCGAGGTTCTTGAATGCAAATGGATGCAACTGGAGATCGTGTTCATTGGCAAAATGGTTTGAACTCATTCATGGGCAAAACAGTTTGAACTCTTATAGGTGAACACCAAGTTATCTCCCTAGCATAAAAAAACTGAAGGAGTTAGTGGGATCCAAAAAGCACAATGAATGTTATGAAAGTGATAGGGGAGGAAACTCCTAGGAGGAGAAGGTGGTAACCACTGTTAATTTCTTATTGTCTTGTCTTGAACTCTTTGATCATTTTCATAATTTTGTTAGGTTTGGTTTTGTTCTGTCTTGTTCTGTTAGATTTTACTGTGTCTGATGGGATGGGCAGCTATTTTAAAGATAATGGAATGTATTACGGTAACCATGATGCATTTCCTATTATCTCGTTTTGAAGTTCTATAAAGCTTTCATCCTTTTGTTTAGATTGGTTTTATTCTGTTTTGTTTGATTTTAATAAGTATGATAATATGAACAGCTATTTTGAAGAAAATGAGATATGATAGCCATCGTTGATTTCCTGTTGTCTTGTTTTGAAGCCCTGTGTTGTTTGCACTGTTCTGTTCCAATTTGCTTCATTCTGTTCTGCTTTGATTTGTTTTATTGTCTTTAAAATAAAATATAAGAAAGAAAGAAAATGTTTATTTTGGCTCACAGTTTCAGAGGGTTCAGTCTATGGTCTGGTAGCTCCAAAGCAGACACATCATGATGAAAGGGCATGATGGGTAAAAGCTACTCACCTTGTGGTAACCAGGAAGAAAAGAGCATGAGACAGGGGAAAGAGCTGAAAACAGGACCTACCTTTCAAAGGTACAGCCCCAGTGATCTACTTCTTCCACCTGGGCCCCAACTCCCAACAGCGCATCTGCCCATGAATTCATCAACAAGTTAATGAGGTGGTTACTCTTATGACCCAGTCACCTACCTAGGGCCCACCTCTGAACACTGCTGTATTGGGGATCAAGCCCTTGGTACCTGGGTCTTTGGGGGATATTTCATACTTAAGTCATATGCTAATTTCAAAGTTTTCTACAAAAACAATGATAATCAAGATTATTGTGGCATAAAGGTAGACATAAAAACCAAAAGAATAGAATTCAGAGTTCAGAAATGAGCCAAACATCTATACATCTATAGCCAACTGATTTTAACAGGAGTATAAGAATATTCAATAGAGAAAGAAAAGACTTGTCATCAAATATTGTTTGGACAGTTAGACACACACACACACACACACACACACACAAACTGGTTTCTCACTTCCTACCATAAACAAAAAATGAATTTAAAATAGATCAAAGACCTAAATGTAAGGGCTAAAACTCTTAGGAGAAAGCATGGGGATAAATTGTAAATCTTCGTGATCTTGACTTTGGCAATAGATCTTTAGATATAAAAAAGCATGAGAAACAAAAGACCATAGATAAATTAGACTTCAACAAAATTAACAAGTTGTATGCTTCAAAAGTCACCATCAAGAAATGAAAATATAATCCAATAATAAAGACTAAAAACCAATTAAATAATGGGCAAAGGATCTGAATAGACTTTTCTTTCAAGGAAGATATGCAAATGGCCAATTAGCACATGAAAAGATGCTCTCATCCTGAGCCACCGAGGAAATATAAATCAGATCATGATGAGACACCACTTCATGTGGCTGGTTAAATCAAAATGTTACATAGTAAGCATTTGCAAAGTTGTTCAGAAATGGGTACACTTCTACATTGCCATTGGTAATATAAAAAGGTGAAGATACCTTGGAAAACTATATCTGATAGCTTCTTAAATGTTGGATTATCATCTGACCCAGTAATTTCACTCTTAAATATTTAGTCAATAGAAATGAGACCATGTGTGCACAGAAAAACAGGTACACAAACGTGTAGAGCAGTACTGATCATCCACTTAGGGCCTTGGAATACATCCCTGTGGATAAGGGGGCAGCACTGCTCAGGGAAATCCAGAGTCAGAAAGTAAATTAGGTATAAGTGGCTAGAGGAAGATGGGGGAATATGAAAGTGATAGCTAAAGAGTATAGAGATTTCTTCTGAGATGTTAAAATACTTCAAAATGGACTGTGAGGATAATTGTCCATATCTGTCAATGTATTAAAAAACCATGGGATTGAACTCTTTAAATGTACAAATCACATGGTATACAAATTCTATTTCAATGAAGCTATTTTAGAAAAAAGAAAAAGGAAACATTCAACTTCAGAGGAGACCATTCTTACTCTTAAACTCTCCCAAAAGTTTTTTTACAGAATATTAAATAGGCTGAGCAGTAATCTCAGTGTAACCTCAAAACAGAAGTTCTCCAAGCCTCCCACGAAGCCCTAAAGCTGAACTATGAATTTCTAGTAGATCTGCAATATCATACCCCTGCTGTGGCCTCCATGGGGAGGTCCTGAGTAAGAACTCCAGAGTGCTGGCCTCAGCCCTGAGCTCCTCCCTTGATCTCTCCTGTGTCTGGCTGCAGCTTCATTTCCTGTGCTAGAGCACCCTGACCCTTAGGCTCTGAGTTCTTCAGTTGGTTGTGAGGATCAAATGAGATAATGAAAAGCACTTTGAAAAGATGAAAGCATAATAAAAACAGAGGACGGCATTCCTTAACATTCCTGTTAAAAAGCAACTATCCCCCTGGGAAAGCAGATTAAGTACAAAACTCCACCTCGGCATTTTCATCCAAATTCAAAAGGTATTTTGACTTAATTAAGCTTTGAAGTTGATAAACTGGAACTTCACTTAAGTGTTTCTGTCAGTCCTCTAAAGTGAAAAATGAAGTCACAGCCTTTATCAAACAACTGAATGTTTTCCAAGGAGCATATCTCGTGGATACAGGACAGGAAAGTAGTTTGGAATATCAGACTCTTTTTTTAGCATAATACCAACACAAGAGGAAAATACTTTTAAAATTAAAAAATAATCTTGCTCCCACTTTGAGCATACTTAGCATTTTTAAAAAAGAATTTTCTCTGTTGGCAATGGATTTTAGGCTACTATCCCTTAAGCAGAGAAAGCAAGTCCAAAAGAAAAGGGGGGAAAAACAAGGGAAGCAAACTTGATGTATCAGTCAGAAATAACTCCTTCACAATGAGAATGGAAAACAGATCTGGGAGTGTCACCTTCAGGTACCCGCGACATACTGAAGAGCTGGCTGATTATGTAGCACCACACATTCCCACCACAAGAGGAAGCCAAGTTCTCCAATTGTGATTCTTAGTATTAAAAATAAACATTTACTCTTCCATGTCATTTCACATATATTATCCAATTTCATCAGTACAATTTGAGAGACACTGTTTTGCCCACACACAAACCGTAGAACCAGAAGAGGTACCCAGCACTGCAACTCTTCCCCTGTCCATACCCTGGGGAGCTGAAGGCTCCTAACCACACCTGCATGAAGACACTTGACCAACGCCTGCTCCCCTGAGCAGCTTGCCCCTGTGCGCTCCTCTATAACACAGCTCCTGGCCGTCAAGAGAGTTTACCATTTGTTCCAATCATCACCTTACCATTCACCCACCCTCCACTTTTCTTAGAGTACTGACTGTAAAGTGTTACGTCCTGTCCTTCTGCTGTCCCTTTGAGAGCTCCATTACATATCTCCTACAGTTTAGGTGTGTCCTTCTCCAGGACCTGGGAGTCATTTCTTTGAAATATAGTCTTAACTCGGTCTCTTCAGGAGGATAGAATCTTAACTTCAGTGGTCACCAGCCTGCAGACCAGCTGCCTGACCACGCTCACACCGACTGAACTCTTCAGCCCTTCCCTAACTCCCTACTCCCTCATTCACCCTTTAAAATACCTGATTCTGCACAATTCAGGATGGAGCTCTGCTCTTTGCCTTATCAGCTGCTACAGCATAAAATGTTTTTTATCACTTTAACTAACATCTGGTTTGATTTATCCTTCTCAAAGCTTAAACAGACAAATGTGATCAGATCAGTCAGTTCTCCTCTTCCTTGTGTCTCGGACCTGACTCAAGTCACCTCTGCCCTTCCTGCACACCTATCTGCGGGAGTATTTAACAAGCAGGAAAGCCTCCAGCCTGCATCTCTCTACCCCACAGTTGTCTCCAGGCAACACACTCTGTATCCTTCTCCCAAGGTAAGGGGCTCATCGTCTTCTCCCCTTCAGGAACATCTGCAGCACTGACCGGGTAACTAGCATGAAGGCTCGGCCCCGGCTGCTCTCAGCGTCAGTCTCATCTGTGACCCTGCACTGACTTGCCAACAGGACACAGGGGCAGGAAGAGACAAGCCTCCCACAGACTGCTCCACAGGGACCTGAAGGAAGCAGCTGCACTAAACAACAGCACACAGTGGTCACAAACTCCAGCCCTATCCCCACCACTACCAGAAAATGGTCCGTGATAGAAAGAGCCAATACGGGCTGGGGATCTAGCTCAGTGGTCTAAG